>DWLR01005715.1:0-10684 GCA_018246295.1 Papilio alexanor hazarajatica
GATTTAATTTCATTTAAATAATTACAAGTCAAAAACAAACAAAATATTTCAAGTTACAAATTGTCTATGTCTACACTAAGTGTAAATATTGGTCATTACATTTCAATGATAGATAACACATTTGGCTTTTTTTAACTGCTACTAAATAGATCCTATAAATACAAAAAGTCTTAAAATGTAATTAATGGACATACTTCATCTTCGTACATCTTAATGATTTCGAGTAACCGTGCGCTTTCTCACAAGGTTGTTTGACAAAGCTCGCAAGGGACATTTCCGGCTCGGTACAATAGAGCGCTGATGTCGCGGACTGTCGCTCTCAGAACGTTATCTGTGTGCCCACTGACTGACAGCGCGAGACCCGCTAAGGAATTAACATTCGCGACCACGATACATACTCATATCTGATCACACACATCATGATTTATTCGCCAAGCAAGATTAGTCTAATTCTCCTTATCGTTAGACGTATCAACGGGACCAACGAGAAATCCCATGTTAACCTAATGGATATTATCAACCACACACATCAAATTTAATTGCTATTAAAAAGCCCCCATTACCCGAGCTTTAATAAAGTGAACAACGATTTCTTATGTTCATTTCTGTGATATTATGGTTAAGTACCAACTCGCGTGCGTTGCAATTAACTCCACCTAACGATTTCCGTACCCGAAGTGATTCATTCGGACGTTTATGAAGCAATCGTCTAATAAACCTTTCGAAAATCTGCTCGCAAATATAATGGATGGACTATACATATAATGGTGGCCGCCTTAGCCGCATTGATCGCGACTGATCATATTAACTATATAACAATATCTTTTTGTTTATTACTCATAATCATTATACATACTATTTTTAAGGTCAATATATTTTAATGGAATACCAAGCCGATAAAATTTGATGTGTCGATTGAAGCACTTTATACAATAAATGTAAATTGACAATCAGATGAAAAATTGTTTCTTAAATCTTTATATTTATACAAACTTGTAAATCACATTTTGTATTATATTCATTCAAAAGCTGTAACATCTATAAAGACAACATCTCTGCCAGTTGTTGTTTAAGGATGCAATCTCCAAATGTTATAAATAAAATTAGAGTGGACTGCTATGTGGATAAATAAGTAAATGAGTCACGTGTAGTTGTTTAAAAATTATCGACAAAACTATAAAAAGCAACTCATTAAAAGAGCGGAAAGATTATTTGGCGGAACTCACCTCACACACACCTCAGCCTATGATCGTCCACTGCTGGACATAGGCCTCCCCATTGAAAACATCATTGGGTTTTGGCGGAACACCAAAACGTAATATCAATAATGTAAGAAATTTATTTATTATGTTCAGTACATTCGTATACGACTACGTAACAAATGATGTTTTAAAATGAAATACCTCGCTACTGTTTCTTAATTTTAATATAATACTAGTCGGTAACAAATTCGATCATTATTTTGAGTTCTATTGAACTACCAAGCCAGTTTCTTGAAAATAATTTTAGATATTTTCAAGAAAGTGACTAAAATTTTTTGGTACGAACATACATTTTGCAGTTCTTCATTCGGTTTTCGAAAAACTGACAATTCATATACATACTTTGAATTCAACTTTTAATCATAAAACGTCCATAAAGTTTAGTCCAAAATGGTCGCTTTCCGTTACTACGTATTCCATGATGTCTCTTACTCGTTCCTCTTCCTCTTGGCCCATGCTTTCTCACACACAGATCTTACTCTTGCGAATCTCTTTCGTTTAAGCTGTATTAGTTTAAGAAATAATAACAATATACCTAGAATGTGGTGTTAACAGAAGTTTATCGATACATAGAACATATACATTATGATATATATATTTAAATTCGTACTGTTAAAAAGTACCAATACAGAATATTTTTTTTATTTCTTCAATAGAACTGTGTATAAATCAATCAGTATACAAATTTAATACGGCAAATGTTTCAAACGAAGTGTGTGTGTGCGAAGGTATCCCAGCATCATTACAGAGTTGCCGCCGCTCATGCTTTTTGTAGCGGAAAGGCTATCGACCGCCGCGAATAGATTCTTGAAATTGCTTTATTGGGTAACCTGTTCCCGAACATAGTAGGCGTGTAATGCGGTTATGAATCAAGACGTGGCTGGAATTAAATGTATTATGCTTTCCGTATTTATGAACAGACGCCAGCCCAATACAAAACTGATTGGATTATTACACACGAAATGCATTCTAATATACCATAAATTAAAACTATTGCACCCAATCCGGTTTCTTCTTAACCCGATGGTTTACGAATAATTTAATTATTGACCATCTACGCGTGACTGGCCCATGAAAAAAAAATTCTCGTTTTAGTAAGTTTATATTAAACTTAATAATGATTTAATGTTTATAATTATATGTTGAACTTTTGAATCGTAAATAACACATTTCTCCACCGGCTGCGGACATTCGACTCGAAAAGCGCTCTTTAACATGACAACAATTGCGAGTGGCCGCTCGTTTCACATTTACGACGCTTCCTAGATACCATATAGGTGGATATTCTCGCAGTGCTCGTTATTTGCAACCGGGAGCGGTATGTGTAAACGAACCGAACCGTTCCGACGCTAATTCTTGTTTATGAAGGTCCACGTCCAATACCTTATTAATCCTTATAGAGCCGACAATCACAGCGGTTCATAAACATCACTTATATTCGAAATTAAATGGATCAGTCGAATTACATTTTACATATATACGATCTAAACAGGTGAAAAGATTTCGAACGCGTGGGCCGCGTTAAAATCGTCTTACGCGCGCACCACGTTTTCAACAGCGCTCCACCGGATTCCTTTTTTAGCTTTTTTGTCGGCCTTATTAAACGCTCGTATATTAATAAAACTCACGATGGGTATCTCTTAAGTGCCAGTGACACAGATTTAAGCGCCAACATAATATTTGTAATGTACGTCCGCATAACGCGTGATACCGTTCATAGTTACCTCGTAAGTTCCGAGAAGTGTAACGGTCCGTGCGTCCGTCTCGAAATGCACCAGTTTAGTAATAAAATATAGCATGTAGTCGGAGTGGTTTTATGACCCTATGAACTTAGATTTTGTCGCAACTTCTAGCCAGAGTAGCCACTGCATCATTTATTGCGTGGACTCGCGCTGTCTCGAATAAAAAAAACGAATTATTCTTACGATAACGCAACTCTATGGTATGTATGGCGAACCAGATTCGTCATATTTATCTCGAAATTCATCGGGTAGTCTTCTTTGCTATATAGATATGCAATTTAGCAAACGTCCTAAGTTCAAACAATTCTTGGAACGTAGCATCTTTAGGTTTTCTAATCACGGCCCCGGTCTTTAACCTACAATACACAAACGCTGTGGCGAATGCAATTGTACGCCAATTACCGCTCCTGTTTGGATCGGAAGAAGTACGTAAGTAAGTAAGAAAGTGCCTCACAAATAAAATCCCCCTCATCCCAAACAAACCGTAAAAGGCACGTTTTCCTTTAAATGTCTTCGAATTACTATTCAATTACTTATCGAATTGATTGCCAAAATGATTCATACTAAATGATCCATGAACAATTCTTAACCAATCAAAAACTATTGTCTATATTGTTTCTGTATTGATTGAGAAAACTAAGCAATTGATTAAGCAAATAATTGAAATCGTTCGAATTTATCTTACTCAAATTGACGTTGGACTGTTAAAACACAATTGTGACTGAAACTTTTTATGTGCAACAAACATCATTTTTTCTTCGACAACTTACTGTTTCATTAATGTATATTTCCAACTACTGAAGTAATTAACTAAAGAATAACGCATCATTAAGAATGAAAACAATGAGGCATTAGTCCATAAGCGCTGTCTGTTTTTAATTAATCGAAAAAAAAATCTTTGATTTCTCTTGAATTTGCAAACACTAGGTCTAAAAGTGGATTAGGTTTATAGATCGAGTTGTTCCCGACCAGATTTATGACGACCCGAGGCTGTCAATTTTATGTTTTCACTGCGTTTGAAATGCTTGCGCCGGTGCACATTTACTATTTGTCACAGATTTTATTAGAGGAAAAATAAATGCGCTTTGGAGTTCTAACACAAATTTAGTTTTATTTGAACAAATAAACGCTATACTTTTACTAAGCTCATTATGTCCCCTAATACGACTTAGACCTTTGGACCTTAATAGCTCTAACCTATACCGAACTAAACTTTACTCATGAACTTATAAGAAGATAATAAATATTTAATATGTAAATTATAAAAAAATATATTAGAAAAGATCTAACTGTTGCAATTTTAATTCTATCGAACAGTGCGATTAATAAACAAAATATTACTTGTTAAAAAATTCAATTGTTTCAAGTAAGCAAATATGATAAAATCATTAGATATTTTAGTCATCACCATATTTTTTATTCATATTTTTTTTGCTACCAATGAAATCGATCCACTTCTATAAAAATTAAAAAGATTTTGTGTTAGCTGTCCGTAAAGACGACCATTTGGGCCCTAATGACACAGTGCCCAAATGATCGTATCCAAAACAGTCCTCTTGGATTTTCGGAAATTTAAATTAAACATTGTATAAAATTCAAGAATCTTAAAACCTCCGAGTTATTATTTTATCAAACGTTTTATTATCATAAATCGTCTACATAGGTACAACCGTAGTGACCATCTTTATGCCAAGCTAATATATTACATAATATACTTTATTCTGGTTTTATAAATCTTGTAACAAGTAGAATAACCAAGAATGAGGAAGTCTGATATCTCCAATTAATCAGAAAATAATCGGTGTCACGTAGGAATTTTGTCTTAAAATGTCAGTAAATGTACATGAATGTAAAGTTTGTTAGTTCCTCTATGGTCGTAGATACGTAACGCGGACATGAAATGGTTTATTTTCACTGCCACATACGAAAGTTGGAAACACCTCGCTGTAACTACGTAGCGGACCCGCCTATTGGCGTAGGCCGTTTTCTATCGCAAACTAGACTGCAACGAATTTACTTACCTCTAACACGACACGGAAACGTCAAAACATGTGTATTAACTTTGCAAACCTTTCCGCAATGCGCAAATATTACGTTCAAGTTATTGTGGTTAGACTTCGCTATATAGAACACGTAAACTTTATATATGGTTTTGTACAACTGGTTTTGTAAACTTCTACAAAGTTTTCATAATCGAAACTATGATAATGTAAAAGCTGTCCCACTTAAGTACAGGACGCCTAGAGTTCGAATCCCAAATGTGTTAACCATAATTTTCTTCTTAAAAGAACTAAATCTAAAATATTAGCATTCACGCTCGTATAAATTTAGATATTGTGATAAACATAATTTGAATGAAATACAAAATAAATCACAAAAGCTTATTTGGCCAATTAGTCATTTCTTTAAGGTAAACGTTGATTTAATGTACATACAATGCGTACGAAAACGCAACATAACAAAAGCAAAAAACGACAGATTATTACGACTGGAGCGGATTACAGATGACGAAGGACAAAAAAGACATTGTATAGTCGACTACAAGACATACCTTTTAAAGATTTTAATGTTCCCATCGTTTTGATCTCTCATTACAAAAAAGAACACTGAATATAAGTTTAAAGGTTTAAAGCCCTCAAATGAAGCCGAGTGTTGTTAATGTGGTTAGTAATTTAATAAAATTTAAATGTGTTTAAGTCGATCCGTGGAGAATTATATAAAGTTCAGGATACAGGCCGGATAAAATAGTTTTCTTATAATGGTAATCTTTGTCTATATGCACCCTACTGCAGGGCATGGGCTCGCGTAATGAGAGGTTTCAAAGCGCTCTCGAAGACTAAGCTGTTTTAAAGCTCTCTCTGGGTTTTATGCATTTTTATTATATACTAGAATGTTAATTTTCATTCGAATTTGAGCTTTTATCGATATAAATTGTTATTTAGCACACAAAATCTTTAATCTCTTAATCTTCGAAAGGAAAAAAAATCTTAATCTTTATATATATATATTAAGAATCGTATCCTATCGATAAAGTTTCATATCTGTCTTTTCGTCTAATTATGACGAATATATTTTATTTAACTATATTATAACACGTTAATAAAATAATGCCTTTAATAAATTACCAATTTGTGTATTTATATAATTTTTAAATATGTATGCGATTTATTATTTGTGTCGCTAGGAAATGCCTTAATTCACTGTATTGACAAAGGCGAGACAGACGGTTGCGGACCCAAAAGGCGCGAGCTAGACATCTTAAAGGCGGACGCGAGAGCTAATAAACCAAGCGAAACATTTTATGGGTGAAAGCGGACCCTAACAATTGTCCATACAACGACTAAAACAAAAAGATACGTACAACATACAGATATTAATAAAGATATTGAACTGTCGAAAGTATATAAGATTGAGGATGCACATAAATTCTAAATAAATTAATTTTATACCCTTAATCACGTTTACATATATACACGTGTCGTAAAGTCATAGGATCCAAGATATAAACTAAGAAGTATTTACAAGTTCGTGTCAAATAAGAAATTGATATAATCTTTTCTAATCTGGGGGGGGGGGGGGGGTGAAGAAACAGAATACTTTGTTCTGAATATCTTGGCTATAAATTGTTCATATTCTACTAATATGAACAATTTATAGCTATAATTTCCGACAAGTTATGTATATATGTTATGTGTATATGCTATGTGTATATATATGTTCATGTATGTTACTCAGATCGGCAGTAACGGCGGTATCGTGGCACCCTCAGTCCGGGCTGCTGGCGTCGGTAGATCGGGGCAAGCGAGCGCTGGTATGGGGGGACTTGTGACACGCCTGGGACTGCGCTCCGCAGACGACGGCTGTAACACAGGTACTTTTTGACTTAAATTATTATTTTAGCCTTGAAAACTATCTACGATAGACTTGCGTCGTCTTTAAGTTATGTCATTCATGTAACCACCAGTTCAAGGCTGAAAATGTTTCTTAGACCAGGCATATTAACTGCTTTGTGTTAAAATCCATCACTGGCTATACATAGAAGTTGAGTTAAGGTTGTATTAACTATAAAATGTAAAGTGTAACGATATTTCTGTTGCCGTTTTGTTACCAGTTATCATATTTTGTTTACCTTTAATTTTATTCCGAGTTTTTTTTTTACATTCGAATCACATACACAGTTATTATATCCATAAAGTGTTATTATATCCATAAGTTCTAATAGCTCAAACAAGGTAATGAATCTAACTTCTGACTCAGCCCAATAAAAGTTCGGCCCACTACATAAATAGAAAGCTTGTTGTTTTTTACAACAGTTACTTTTCGGTCAATACTATTTTCGGTATGGAAGTAGAAATAAACACTTAATACACGAAAAGAGAAACGAATTAACTGTCCACATTTTTACTAACTATCGATCATTAATTAGCACATAACATTAGAACTCGATTAAATTTCACAGTCATTACAAAAAATAGTGTTTTGGTAAGATTTATTTTACACTCATCTTTCGCTGATAAGTTTTAAAATCCTCCAAGCCGATGAAATTGGAATTCCCTTCGTGACGTTTGCCGCTCGCAATAATAAATAAATGATGTCAAAAGCTTCACCTTACAATATTTTCATAGACTAATTCTTGGTACAAAACGAAAGTAAATGACAGAAAAATGTACATTAATTCAGTTGCCTTAATTTAATTCAAATGCAAAAGCTGCTTGCAAAAATTTCAACGTAATCGTAAATATTAATTGTGTGTCGAGTTATTACATCACTGGCATGAGTGTTTTGAGATAAACGTCCCTGCGTTGAGTGAATGCAGCGATTAAGGAAACAGTCTGAAATATATGTATATTCAATTATTGTTGGACCAATGAGAATGAACCTAAGGTCATTGCACGTACAGTCATCGCAAAGTTTAATTAATTTTAGGGACTGAATAAATATAACAAATATGTTTTGCAATCAAGACCCAAAATCATTTGGTATTTTATATTTTTTGATTTATCCGAAAGTATTATCGTTGTAAATGTCACAGAATTAATAAAAATCCAATTGAAATTTTTAAAGCACAATACGACACGAACGAATTTAATGTTTAAGAGATTAACATATAGGCCTTTTCATAAATATACATTAAAACCCCAATAAATAAAAAGATGACGATAATTTTGCAAATCTCCATTGCATATGAAATTTTGACTTAAAACTAGAATTAGTTCTGGTAAAAGTATTATAACAAATAAAAATAGATTATAAAAATTTCATATTTCCATATATTAGCACTGCAAGTGCGAGACATATTGGCTCGGTTCAAACGTTAAGAAATTGCTATCATAACCTAAAAAATAATTATAATTGCATTCAACATTACAACTGCAAAATAAAATCTACTATAGGGAATAGATATAGGGATTAGTACGGTGGAACATACTGCGATCGCAAACCCACCTGCCAAGCGTGGCAATTACATCACATGTTCCCCCAATTATGCGTTCCATGAGGGAGGCCAGATCATGTCCAGCAGTGAATGATCATATGCAAATGTGTAGGTTGGGGAAAAGTCTTTTCGCATATAGTATGTATAATCTTGCAACAAAATATCTGGCTGTACTATATGTGGCTGATTTTGATGACTTTAAAAAAGTTACATTTAAAAAAAAAACAAATTAGTAAAATGTTGTTTACCGCTATTTTTCATTTGTTTTTTTCTTCTGTCAAAATGAGTTAATCTAATGAAGAAGTCCGATATATTTTAAAATTTTATTACACAAAAAGGAAAATTGAAATGCAAGCCGCGATCAAAATTGTGACGTTTATGGTCCTAATGCAGACAGTAAGGGTAGCACAATGTTGGTCTAAGCATTTTCAATACGGGAATTTTGTTGTCAAAGATGCACCTCGCTCTGGTCACCCTGTTACTGATAAAATGGACGCCATTTTTGAAAAATTGGAGCAAGGTATATAAGTAGTGACGATATAGCTGAAGAACTGGGAATTGAACACAAAAAATGTTTTTACCCGTTTGAAAAAAGCTGGGTACACAAAAAATCTCCATATTTGGGTACCACACGAGCTCACAAAAAGAAATCTGTTGAACCGTGTACTCATGTCTTATTGAGATTCTTTATTGAGTGAGACGTAATGAAAACGAACCGTTTTTGAAGAGATCGATAACTGGTATGAAAAATGATTCACGCACAACAAGAACGTGCGAAAACGGTCGTGTTCGAAGGTCGCTCAAGCTTCAGGCGGCCAGTGGCCGGAATCGATTAATAGAAAGGGTGTGGCCTTTCATCAAGGGTTTGGCTATGAGGTGTTAATGCATCCACCATATACCCAGATTCCACCTGTTTCGGTCTCTTCAGAATTATTTAGTTAGTGTCAGGTTAATATCAAGAGAGGACTGACAAAACTACTTGTTGCGTTTTTTTGCTCAGAAGTCTCGAAATTTATACAGCAACGAGATCATGTCAGTACCTTCAATATGGCAAAAAATCATCAAACAATATGACACATATATGTTATAATTAAATGTAAATAAACTTTTTTTTTTTCGAGTTTTCATATAAAATGATAAGAATTTTTTTCCCCATCTTATTAGTTGACATGCACTCTAGACACGTACGGTTGCCGCGCTAGTGCGAAAACTCCACCTACCATAGCTTTGTTAGTCTACGTGTTTTTACATTCATAAACATAAATCATGATATGCGCTCCGCAAGTGTAATGTCCAACTGCATACAAAGCACGTACGTTTTACTTTTATTGTTGTCTAACTAAAATGTAAGTCATTCTTGTCTCTGTTATTAGTCGGAGGAGAAAGTTGTAAAATTTATTCATGTTGCTTATTTTCTGGGATAGCGTTTATGAGTTTACGGTGGTTACTCGATCGATGTTTCGATATTTTATAAACATGTAATTTTGAAAAAGTTTTGATTATTATTTACACAACAATTAAAAAAAGTGAAATATTAAAAAAATCAAAATCTCTGTTTTCGTACAACATTAGGCTCGATTTTTCACTCTTTTTTACTTTTTATTTGTTTTATTTATTTTTATACTTTATAACACACAATCTATAAAATTAAATACAATAGATATACAAAGGAAAAGTTCAAGAAAACGTGGATATAGATTACAATCTTTTCTGATAGAACTTATTGATTATTGCGCTTGTTTTAGTCCATCCATAAAAAGCACTTTTAAAAATCAATTTTAACCCGTTAAATCAGTGCGCGCACTCGGTAGTTACCTGCCGCCATATTTGTGCTCAGCTTATAAATCTCTGTAATTGCATTACTGCAGGTTTAATCAGATGATTACAGTTGTTCAGTCGGTTGTTATTTACTTACGTTATACAATTAATTGCATGTCAACGGTCAACTGTGCGAAATCACAAGGGTTCAGTCGTACATATTTTTATATTAACAACCTCGTGTGCATGATATTAGACATTCTTATTCATTACACTTTTATAAAACCTAACTTAGACTTCCACAAAAATATTGATTGCAATGTTAAGTAATTAAATACATACACACCGTATCTATTGAATACACTGCCGGCCAAAAGTTTGAGACCACCTTGAAAAAATTACAATATTGACTAAAACTCCAAAAGTTAGTGCTCTACAAATTATTTATTTACCTTATTAAATAGGGAACTTTTTATGTAACATAAAAT
>DWLR01005716.1:0-10684 GCA_018246295.1 Papilio alexanor hazarajatica
CATTTCGGTGACAGTTGCCTGTTCTATTTGGCATATAAAGCATTTTTAATATGCATTTAATTTACATTTAGTTTAGTTTAGTTTAGTTTTCATTTTAGTAAAAATCTATTGGAATCCATTAATTTCCAATTAGGTTTTTCATTCCATCATCTAATCCACAGCCACAAGTTTGCCTCTTTAAATAATTTTTGTGCATTGCTAAAATATGTCACAAAATGTGTATCCAATATTGTAAATGTTAATTATATAAAAAGTTACATGAATGAAGCAAGTTTGTTAAAAAGTCAAAGCGATTTTTATCTGAAAAAATAAAAATACATCTCATTGCATTTTCGTTGCATAATTATTAAATAACTAAAAATAAATTGCCACAAGTTAAGTGGGTGTAATTGGTTGTATGTGATGTTACTCAACAATTCAATGTAAAGTTACATAAATACATAAATTTGTATCGTTAATGTAGAACTAGTTGCCTGTTGGTCATTTTTTTTAATTGAAAATATTAGCAAAATATACAAATAATTACTGCTTTTTACCCATTTTAAACTTAAGCTTGTGTGAGGACATGGTTTACGATACAATAGTCGAATGTTGGATTCGAATCCACGACCTCATGATTGGCAATCCACACCCTTAACTATTAGAATATTGGTGTTTGAAACTCTTTCGATGGACGTAGGGAATATAAGAGTTTGGACACAATCAGTGCGTGTCGATGACCCATGCTTTGGAGTTGTACGTGTTAAAACATTTTGTATTTAGTTTACATATGAAACTTAGTGTGGCGATGATAGTTCTACCAATTCCGACTCTGGTCGGTCGGTTTAGAAATTACAGCACACCAGTTTTTCTTTAAAATGTATTTATTTATTACAAAGAATATTAATCACCCACATATTTACAAGCTATGTATATTATAAGTAGCATTAAGTAAATGAAATACAACTATATTCGTTATTAATAATCAATATTATTTAATAAGAAATGCTAAATTTTTACAAAAAAGTAAACATAAAATAAAATTTAAATAACATTATAATCAAAATTAATATAAATAATAAATCGATATGTACTAAATTGATAACAAATTAAATAAACATAAAGAAACAAAAATGTAAATAACATGCTAAATTGAACCTTATTTAGCCAGAAGTTTTATCAAATAACTTCACCATCTTAGCCATAGCTTAGATTATATTATTATGTAATTACAATTTAACTTATCCCAAGTCAATTATCGCGTACGCAAAGTGAGTACTGTCGTGAGGAAAGAAGTCAGTAGTAAGGTGACAAAGCTTGTGACGTCATAATGTCGCAAAGCCGCGTTGTAGAATCCACCATAGACTTGCAGACCAGCAGTCTCGATGCTGAAAATCAATGGAAGTATTCCTTAATGGGTTTCATTAATGTACAATCAATACAGTCTGTAATTTATCACTAAAAAGGTTTAATACTGAACGATAAAGAAATTGTCAGGGTGTGGTTAAATTGGAATTTTGTTATTCCGTTTGCGAATTTAAAAAAGTAATTTAATTAGAATATGACTTCTCTGTACACAAGATATTTCGTGAGATTTAGCTTGCGGAGGTAAACTGATACCACAATGGTATACTTCTTGGTGGCGTCTACGAAAAAAAACTTACTTTTTATTCAAATCAAAATTATATTCATATAGTCTTGTCTGAACTATTCTGCTTTGAATTTTTTTATATAAGCGATTTGCTGTCGGAATAAAAAACACTTAAATATGAGCTATTTTTATTAAATAATATTCTTCCAAAAGAGTCTTATTAAATTCAACGCAACCCATTGAAGCTCTAACAGTCAGTGATTAAGTATGCTTGTGTAACACCTCGGGTCAGCAAATGTGTAGGTCAATTCTGTGCAATGACCTCTGGGCCGCTCTGAGGGCCAAACTCCTACGACCTTCTGAATATTCATTGATTATCTTGATAAATAATTCGATACGACTTAGTTGTTATATAATAATTTTAACGTCAAATAATAATAAAGAAATAAAAAAGTAATTTATAAATCATTTTACGTTACGTTTTTTAAACAAATTAGTGCTATGCGGATCGAAAACAGTGTTGAAAAACGAAATAGATTTATGATACATCGGCGTCACCTAATTAATCTCAGACAAAATAGCAATTCCCATTACCTGCCAATCTATATGTATGAAATAGCATGAGTTTAGAGAAAAAAATAACATTTATAACTTAATAAAGTTATAAAAGCTGTACCTAAACTTGCAATAATCTCCATCATAGCTCCAGCCGAGGTACTCTCCTGTGCGCAGGTTCTCACTGTGCAGCCACTCTTCTAAGGGTCTAAAGTAGTCCCGCAGAGCTTCCCCGCTTAGCCTGCCCTCGCCTATGCTATCCTGCATAATTTGCATCCACGGCGCCGATGATCCCCGCTCCATAAGACGCCTGAAATATTATGAAAAGTCATTAATTTTTATTTAATTTCATGATATGGTTTTGTTCAACAGTATGTACATAGTACATACATAGAAATGGAGTACATTCAACTTTCTTGTATAATGTATAGATAAGCCATAACATATTAAAGCCTAAAATAAATCAAACTGTTTAATAATTATAACAAAATATTCGTATTTTGTCGAATGGAAGCTCAAAAAGGCGTAACTGAGTTTTAAACTACTCGGTTGTGAAGATTTCGTATACATATTAATGACCATTTGATGCATTCTAAGTTTAATTCAAAATGCAAAATCCAAAATAGTTTTTTTGACCTTACAAATTTGAAAAAAAAAATAATTCAAATAATTTTGAATATAATTAATATTTAAAGAAATTGCACGTGGCATTCAAAAATTATAATGTTTTATTAATTTTAAACTCCAACATATAGTAATTGTTTGACATTAAAAATACACATTTCGTAACCAAAACCGGGCCCCCGTGTGACCCTGATTATAGAATCAATCTGACAATGACATCGTTATTATAATTTTGATCAAAAAATTTTTAACATTGTTATGGTGTCAATATCTTGGCCAAGGTTGAAATGATCAAGAATATAATCAAATATAAGTTAACTCTCATTATTTTACGCACTACCTTTCTTACTATTTAGTAGTGTTCATAATGCAGTTGTAGAAATTCTTGTCACCAACCTGATGTTACTGTGTCACGAAATAAATTTAGATGTCCTCTTTAAGGCTTTATAATTTACTCTTATAACAGATGAACTCAGGGTAACAATAACTCTCTAGCGGTATTTCCAAACCAATCCGACTTAAGGCCTTTCAAGAAGAGAGCATACTCCTGCCTTAAAGGCCGGCAACTTCTGGTGTTCTATGATGATTCTTTTGCCCCCCTTATTCTATCAAAATGTTGATAAAAGCTCCAACAAATTTGATTACAATAAAGTTGTTAATACTATTTGTCTAACACGCTCAAAACATTTTAACAAAACTGTTAACATATAAGTACTTGCCTATAATCACATAAAAAATAGATGCGCATTTATTACTCACGACAAATTGTTGTCAAGTAAGTTGTTTAGTAATTGTGCAAGTGATATATCCGGCAAGTAGAATGAACTAGAAACAGATCGGCCACGGGAAAGTAGTCAAGCCAGGCGACATGATCAAGGAAGACCGCTGGCCAACATCGAATGGTTTACATAATCGTGTCGCTGCACTAAGTAGGTATTGTCTTACGGTAGTCGGAGGGACATTGTGCAAGCCTTGTGCTCTAATTAACGCAACTGGACCGGCTGTAGTCAAATATACCTTTCTAGTAAGATAAGTTCGGTTTCAGTATCATTTAAGCTGGATAAACTACCATATCTTGGATATTAAAAATTTATAAGAAAGTATTGTGATACTTCCGCAACAGGACGATAGGACTGAGCTATTACTTATACATTTTAAAATTCATGTTATAAAAAATTTGGTAATAGCGATATTATATACAAACACTACTCATATTTGGTCCTTTTTGATCTTACTGTTCATTGTAATGGATATCGGAAGGAAACTGTGGCGGCAGGGTGATGCCAGGAAGCTCTATAGCTGACCTAAAAAATACGCATCCGTACAGCAAGATCCTTTTTTAAAACAGCAAAATCTGAGGTCTCATTTCCTTGTTTTTAGGTGTACACATTCAAAAACAGTAAGGCTTCTTTCATATACTGCGTTATTTCAGTAATTTATGTAGTATAGCGAATTTTAGTTATACTTTCTTTTTCTTCCTATATGAGAAGTTATTTAGAGATTTCTTAATAAATTCTATTTTATTATTTTTCATTTTTGACGGTGAGAATTTATACTAGTTATCCACATGTTTACTTATTGCGTTGTCGAAAATCTTTCATCCGAAGCGTATTATTGCGTATGAATTATTAGACCATTTCGCCGTCAATACGGTTCACGGAATTTTCCAATAACTCATTTGGCATATTAATTACATCAGCCCACATACAGTCGCTATGGCATCTTGTTAAAGCGCGTGGTCGACCGTAACTCGGCCGCTACGATATAGTTCGTATTTGCGTGATTAGTTATCCTAGAATATTAATTATTATTATTAATTATTTATATATAATCAAAGCCACGTACTTAAAATCTATTAGTATATCGAGAAAGTATTTTAATATGGTATTGGTCGACTTAATTTCAAAAGTTTTGTAAGTTCTTGAAAGGTATGGGGAGCCCACAACATAACATATGCCACCGATAGGAATTGTCGTTTTTAAGTGACTAAAAAAGGAGGAGGTTTTCAATTAGTTTGTATTGTTTTATGTTGATTACCGCAGAATTTCGTCATTGCCGGACAGATTTTTGAATGAAATGGAACATTCGCAAGTTGGTCCCATTTCATTTTGAGTGGCATTGGACCTTGGGTTCCGTAGATATACCGAAAATGTTTATATTGGTGGCCTTGAGACAAACCTTGTTTGTATTTAATAGTTATTTAACATAGCTTGACTGTGAAAAAATTGGGTGTTGCCCGCTTTCGTTTCTTATACTCCTAGCTGATTTTTTTTTGTAATTCGATTTCGCGTATATCAATTTCGTTAATAGATAACTTGTGTCAATTTGTTATTGTCATTACCACAGCAACCGATATTGAGATAATTATATGAATTTGAAGTCGGTTTTGTTTTTGTTAAAAACGTCTAAAGGTTATTGAAAAATATAGGTACATATTTTTCCTTGGCTAAGAACCGAGCTTACAATAGTGATTATAAAATTATTCATTTTCAATTTTCATTTCAATTTATAAGCCTAGTCTGTATAGAAATTAAAAATTTTGGTTTTTTAAACTACTTGTCCCCCATCATCACTAGAGGAGTTTTGTTGAACTGCTAGTTGATAACAACTTTATCGTTGGTTACGAACAGATTGTTTTACAAAATAATTATCTATTAAAAAGCTAGTGCTTAGCTTTTATAAGTTCTAAATAGACTGTATAATTTTCGCAACAGAGTACTGATGGCAGCTTCCGATTTTGATCAGAACATGTTATTAGGAGAGTACAGTCACGAACACTTCGTGATTGCTTTTTATGTTTACGTTTACTTTGCTCTTAAAATGAGTTTTTGCCGGAATATTTGCTCTCATTTCGTTTCTCTTTGTCCTGTAGTAGTAATTCTGTGTATTTCGAAATCTTTGTAGTGTTTTGTATGGCTTATACGTGGTGGTTGTGACAAATTGTAAAAAAGAATAGATAAAGACTATCCCGTTAGATTTACCTACTATATTCAAATCTTACATTTTCAATTATGTATTATTAATAGTCTAATATCTTAGCTTGGAGTTCTCTATCGCTCGTTTCGGATAATTAGCGCTTGCCATTAAGACCCGCGTGTCATATAATTTGAGTCATTTACAAGATCAATGTTTCTATAGTTTGTTATACGTTATATAATGATCTATAATGATCTAGATTCTAGGCGTTGGAACGAATGTCAAAATTTGTGTCTATAAGAATTACTTTCATAATGAAATAATTGATTAAGTTATTACTATAGGTTGAAGCTAACAGCAAAATAAAATATTTTTGAAATAAACCCGATTTATTCCGGATACAAGAAGGTGATCAACGATATTTGACAATATTTAAAAACTAATTATTCGTACATAATTCCTGTATTAATGCGATTAAAGTACTTATGAAAAAAGGTACTTAGTATGCGTAACTTACTTAATCTGTGTACAATATTGAAACGTTTGTCCACAAATCGATTCTCGTGAGCGCGTGTTACGACTATCTGGCTGTTGCAGAATTGTCAGATAATGTTGCAAGATGCAAAGTGGACACATAAATAACTGTTTACAGCTCGAAATCACTTTTTGTCTGTATTCAAATGGCACAACTATAGAAAGAATTTAGAAGTAAATGATCACACAGCGATAGTTGAATCACATTAATAAATGATTATTAAAGTGATTTCGGACAATTATATTTAAAAAAAGTTTTTAACTCTGTCGATCAGTGAGCAATTAATGTAGTGAGCACTTTCTACCACAAAAAAACAAAGATACATATCAATGCTGGTTGGCCGTTAAGTATTTTCGTTTAATCAAAAAGGAATAAAGAGTACCACATCACAAATAATAAATACACCCAAGAAAAATGATTGTAAAAACCCAGTCAATCTTTCATATCCTGTTTTCGAACAATATTTATTAGACTTCAAAAAATGAGGAGGTTCTCAATTCGCTTGTATTTTTTATATTTCTTACCTCAGAAAATTTATGAACCGATTAAAAACTTTTGGAAAGGGGACATTCGCATCGACAAGTAGATATTCAAAATCATTTATAGAAGAAGCAAAGAAGATTCGGAATAAAGCGTTTTATAAAGGTAATCTTTTGTTTGCACCTTAGGAACGATCACAGTTCATTACATGCTGGTAGGTACTTTTGCTACAAATAACCAACAAACTTGTGTTCTGTTACAGTGGGGTATTACATGCATTTATTTTTTCGATTGACATGACTCAACCGGGACGTAATCGTAACAGAACCGGTCCCTACCGCTCATTACTAATGTATCATCTACGCATCTTTATTGGCTGTAGACACGAAAACATTTTTAACATAACAGTAAATGTATGCAGTATTTGATTAATTCAAACACAATTTTATTATTACATTTATAGTTTTACTGTTATATTTAATCTCATTATATTGTATGTCATGTCATCATAACACGAGTCCGTAACAGAACATAAAAGGTTCAGATAAAATATATTTCTAATATCTAATATTATCTTAAAAATTATAATGTATATATAAAGTCTAACTTTAGGAATCATTTATTATTTACACAGTATGAATTAATTAGAATATTTTTCTCTTAAATTCGTAAGGTTCAGATAAAATAAAACAATTGTAATATCCTACATAGAATTCTAATGCAGATCAACTCTAACCTAATACTAGAATAGACAAGAGAAAAGTTGATTTTAACCGAGTTTAAAAAAGAAGAATGTTCTCAATTCCCTTACATTTTTTAAGCTTGTTTCCTCATAACTTCGACATGTATGAACCGATTTCTTTTTGTTGGAAAATCGCATTTGCGTCCAATTTAATTTTAAACGTCATTGAAATTTGGTTTCAGAAGATATACCGAATATTGACATGTTGGTTTACTAAAGATAAGCCCTTTTTGGGCATCATGGATTTGTACTGAGACGTATCGTTGCTATAAGTGATTTAATGGCTAACAAATAAAATTATACATATTTGAAACTCTTTTTGTTTTCGGTAAAAAACATTAATAGATTTATAGAACGAATACGCTTTAGCCCTATCGACCAATAAGAATTGACTCAAAGCTATTTAGCCGATTTGCTCTACGACATCCGGGCTTGTTAAATCTGATGAACACAGATTTCCTCAATAAACCGCATTTGGATTTGCAACTCTATACGGAATATCCAATTGCAGTACTAAAATTTGTACTAATAGGATGACGTTATGAATAGTCGTAAATAAGCACTTACGACGGTAACTCAGGTAGGCAGACAGAGATTTCCATTAGGAGCGATCCTGGGGCCATTACCATCAATAGTTGTTTTATATTATCCCAATGTATCTTTGAATATTTTTAGCCTAGTGCTTGACAATATCAACCATCATGAGAGGCGAATATGTAGATATTAATTCATCAAGGATACTAGTCAAATGCGGGGTAAACTGTAAATAGAAAATTTTAATTCTGTTGACAGTAGTTACAGTCGACAGGGAAGTGCGTACTTGAATTGAGGTCTTGGCTCAATGTATACGTAAGTAGAGATATTTATCTATACTTCTGTGTCAATTTGTCTCTTGACCTTTCATTTATTTATTCTCGAATTAAATTACGACATTCTGTGCGGTACCTTAAAAGGAAATTATTGATAATGACCCAATAAATGCCAAATGAATTTCGGTAATATAACAGTTTCCGCTAACCCGTATAGTCAATTAACAAAGTCTCAGTTATATTTGATATGGACGTATCTTCCGTAATGAGATTGAGACGAGATGCGTGGCAAATTATTATCTATTCTTCTTTTATTCTTATTCTTATTATCTTAATTCTAATTATTTACTCTGATATTATTAAGAAGAAGAATCAGGCCAAGTTTTCTTATGTGTTGAATAATTTGATAAATAAAGTGTATTGAAATGGCCAAGTGATTAATTTAGCTGACAAAGATTGTATCTTTTCTATACAAGGATTAAGTATTTCATAAATTAACTGACGCTGAAAATTCGGAAATATCATTTAAATTATGTAACAACTCGTGTCGTCAAGAAGGACGAGATGGATAGTTGTTACCATACTACTTGATTACATGCTACATCTTATATTTGGGTCACGACTTACATCATTTTTTAAGATTCAAATCAACAACAGTAATAAGTTTTATGATTTTTTTTGGTGGTTTTTTCCCTTCAGTTTTTTTTGTCCTTTAAGATTCAAAGTATTTATGTCTTTTTACTTAGGTTTTTTATATTTATTAAATTTTTATTTTTTAGTAAAAAATAATAATAGTATATGAAATTTGTTTTCCAATTTCCTACCACTATATATATATATAGAAATAATTATGCAACAATGTTAAATGAAATTTTTCTCGTATTTTGTCAACATTGCTGCTAATTTTGATTAATATAAAATAGCCTAAAGCTTGATAAGCTTGCATATCATGTTATTCATGATATAAAAATATTCGATTTACTTTAGAAATAAAATTTGCAGATTATTCCTTAAACCATAGGGGAATTGGCACTTAGCGATTTTTGAAATAAGTAACTAAAAAAAGTCGAGAGATTTAGTTGATACGACATAAAAAATAAACAAAGAGCATATTTGTCCGAGACTGTATGATAATGGAGATTATAGGGTTGCGAGTGCAGAGGGCTGTGGCCGTCGATGATGCATTAACGAGTATTTTAACGGCCCGCATCATGCTTTTAAGCCAATTGGTCGTTTCCTCTACGACAGACGGCGGCGATTGCGTTTGCGAGTCTCTTTATTTTCTTATTTTTTTTGTTCACGCACAGCTAGTTGTAGTTGTTGGAACATATCTGTTATTGTGTTAAGAAATGTAAGGAATGTTTTATCAGAAAACAGCATTTATATAAATTTACAAAGACTTAACGCCTAGTTTACCATTTTCCCTTACACTTTGCGTGCTATAAATAGATTTTCGTAAAACTTATAATAAGATGAGCAGCTTGCCTTTCCTTAACTAAACTAACGATTGAATGCAAAAATATTAAAAAATAGTGGCGATTTAACATTTTAATACCATAAGGCGAGATTATTAACCGCCTTAAAAAAAAGGAGGAGGTTCTCAATTCGCTTGTATTTTTTATTTTGCTACGTCAGATCTTCTTCATTTATGGACTTGTGTTTTATTTTTTGGATAGGTGATAGGACATTCGTAAGTGTTCCCCACTGAATTTTGAATGTCGTTGAATCTTAGGTCCCAAAGATACACCGATAATAAATTGTATCAATATATCAATGAAACTGATATATTGATACATTTAGGGCTTGTCTTAAATCTGTCAATATATCATTTATCGAAATGGTTTTGTTTTCGTTAAAAAATTGAAAAGATTACGCATCTTTTGAATAAAATAAACAAATTAAACAGTTTATAGAACTGGTCGACAAAAATACAACTTCATCTTTTTACAAGGTAACCTGATGTCACTTACTTGAGTATTCTGCCAGCCTCAGGATTCCTGTAGATGTCGCATTTGTGCAGCGGGCGCGAGGGGTCGCCGGGGATGAACTGGCCGGTGCGCGTGCACAGCGCCCTGTGGATCTGAAACTGCAGCACCGTGCTCACAAAGTACCTGCAGGAAGCAGAAACATGTTGGATAATGCATTGAAGAAAAAACATGTTTTTAACACGTATTTAAGATCTAAAGAAACATGTCGCTTCAGATCAAGTTGATAATAAAACAAATTGTGTCACAATCACAATGTTATACTGTAATTTTTTCTAATTTATTTTGATTAAAATTTGATGCAAATATTTACTAATATTTTTTACTGTTCTAACATAGCATAAGTTTGTGGAGGGATGAAACCCGATCTAGGATCTCAAGACTAATCCACTGTGTTTTCTTTTCTTCCAGTAGATAACTACTAAAATCTAAATAAATAAAAACTAAAATCATAAGATTTAAGTACTT
>DWLR01005717.1:0-10684 GCA_018246295.1 Papilio alexanor hazarajatica
TATATATATATATATATATATATATATATTATGCAGAGCATAAACAGAAAGCAGTAGGTATTATATTGGCTGTAGACTATTCTTTGTCACCCAAAACGGGAGATTTGCTTATAGTTATCATCTTAGGCGATTTGCCTTAAAGAGTTATGAGTTCAGTCATGGCAAGTTGTGACTTTACTGTGGAGATAACTCCAACAATAGCGGCAGCCAGCGAGCTGTCCAGTCACATAGCTACAGCCGCTTTGCATTCGTTTTGTTTTTGCGACGTTCCTGCTCGTCTAGACGTAATAATTCTAACAGGTACCATAATAGTTACAGACAATGTACATAATTTTCAATTCCTACACCGTGTCTTATGCGATTGTCACATGTTTGGGTGTTAATATATCGTATGAACTTAATTATGTTTTATTAGCTGTATGCTAATAATAAAACTGACTAACATTCATAAGGATAAAGTTAAATGAAACGTTTATCCATTCATAAGTCTTTAGAAACTCGTTGTTGGACGTATTAGAAGATTTAAGGAAGGTTATACTTATTTTTTATTTATATTAAGTTGTTTCGATTAATAAAAATATTGCAATTCTTTGTCTTAATATGAAACCAAATTTTAATTAATTTAATTTCTAATTTTAATAGGAAAGTTTTAAAATCCATCTCTAGAGATAGATACTATTTGCAACTTGTGTCAAAATAATTAAGCTCTTTAATTCATTACTTATAAATGTTGTATAATCTGAGGGTTATTATTTATATCATATAGAGTAACTTGGAAAATAAAAGTAAGAGAAACGTAATTTAGTTAGTTACAAATATTCACATACAAAAAATATCAAAAGATGGTAGGAGATATTCATCATGAACGTTGAATAAACCAAATGCCGTTGGGATTTCCCTAGACACACGTATCAAAGTCGCAACCTTAATGGTCGCTTAAAGGGAACTCGTTTGTCCTGGAACAAATCAAATAAAAAGCTTTTTACTTTGAAGGCAAATATGTGGGTTTATTAAAACAAAACATCAACCGCACTCATTTCCAATTCCGCGGAGGGAGCGTGCAGCGGCGCCTCTTAACATTCACGGGCCGCCCGCGCGCGGGAACTATATTTAATTTGAATTATTTCAAACCGACTGATGGAATGTCTAAGCGACACTCCGAAAAAACAATAAGTAAGCATCTGAAGAAGAAGCTCCGAATAAAAAGTGGCCTTTGTTCGCCGTTGAATATTAAAATGGTCCTGGGAACATTTCCAAAGTCGGACCGCATCGGGGTTCGCGAATATTACCTAACTTGACTCACTCTTGATTAAAACGAAACGATTTTCGATAGGAAGAGTGACGCGCACGTGATACGGTATAATAAAGTTGTTATTTATTAATTCGGACGGATATTGTAAGTTCGTGATGGGAAGGGACCGCACATACGCCGCATACAAATTAGAGCATACATTTAAATACGAATGAAATGGCTGAATTTATATCTTGAAATTGATTTACCACTACTTATTCAATGTAATCATATACGCTTTGTAACTTTCGAGTGAGAACGCGATACAAAAAGCTTTAGCGTGTTTTAGAACGTTTCGCTTGACGAGATGCGATAAATTCCTGTGGCCCACGTTTGCTTTCGTTGGAAACGTAATTATCTCGAATTAAGCGAGTCATTACAGGAGCGACGGCTAACGAAGTAGGTTTTCCAGACAAGCCTCATAACTGGAAGGTTCAGTTTCGCCTCGAAATATAACGGCAGAGGCGGCTATCATTAACATGGTGTCGTTAGTAGAATAAGATTCGGTGGCTACATTTAATTACGGACTCTCCTGTAACGATTGCGTTATACGTTTAAATCTGTTACCGCACTAATAACTAGAATTTTTAGAATACGGTGCAACAATTTTACCGCGAAGTCGCTTGAACATTGTTGAACTTTTTATAGTTCCAATAAGTACTGTAAAGTGTCGCAAGCGTGTGGCTCTGGCGACGGACAACTTGCACCTTGCACGATCGCTAATCCAGTTTGGTTTGACTAAATATAGAATAAAATGTTGCGAGATGACTGCATCCCCAACCAGTGTGCGGTTCACTTGGTATTTCTGCGGTTGATGGTTTTTATTCACGCCTGCGGTCAACACCAGTCATAGAGTTGAAAATACAGGCAACTTTTCTCCGTCTTATTTGATGTCAGTCTCAAAATAAAAAGAAAATCTTTGAAAAAACGTTATTTTGTTTACCACCATTGCCAAGTCCCATCGCGTTTATCTTTCTAACATTGACGCCCTAAAATTATATATTTTCGTTGCCATAAATCATTACCATCAAGCCTCGGAGCCGCGTCGGCTTTCATCGGACGCTTTCAATCTGGCCTCCTTTATATTATTACAATAAGTGATTCATTCGCCTACCATTCGCTCACTTTTCGGTAAACATTATATGGAATTGGCAATAAATTTCATTCGGAAATATTGTTCCGGCGAAGTATACGAGGCACATAACAATAGCTACGGGACTGAGATGTCATTTCATGAAGATGTTCACTTGTATTGTTCACTTGGATGTTTTGTTAAGTCTAACAATAGTTTTATTTAGTTTCAAGCCCACTGCCCACACGCCTCGGCTAACGGCTGGGATTGTATGAAGATGTTAAGATGAAAGGTTCATATTGTAAAATGGCCAATAATAAGGGCTGCGTGCATTCCATTGTTGCATTTTTTGTGCATCGTATCTACGAACGCTTGTTCATAATGGGAAAGGTGTCAATCGCGGTGGTGAGGGCAGGTGCACTCGGTCGGTCAGGCCGTCGAGTTGTGGAATAAAAATGCTCATAACTTTATTCTGCAGCTGCCCGTCAAACGGCCATCGATTCGTGCCCACCGCTCGCTCTCGCCTTTTTGTAACGCCCGGTTCCAGAAAAATGTTAACCGACAGTCATTATTTTTAATTCGTGCTCGACTGCGCTGCATATAGGAGCAGCATTATAAATTAGTTGTATTAGTAACTGTTATCAAGCTTGAATTATAACCATACAAATACAATTTTGAAGTCTTTGTCATATATTTAAACTAATCAGATTGTTAAAAGTGGTAAATATTTAAAAATAAATCAAACTAAAAAAAAAAAACTGGAAGAAACATTTGAAATGTTTTTCCAGATAAAGAAGAAGCTGATGCGTTGTTAGTAAATAAGGTTTACGTTCAAATTGCGTCCGCATTTCTCGATGTAGCAATCGCCATTTCGTCTTTTAGTTCGCTTATCTGTACTTCTTAGTACGAGTTAACACTCACATTTTACTTAACGACGCTCATATTATTTCTTGAATTTCCTCTACCCCTTTTGTTTTCTATTCTTGTTTTTATAGCTCTTGTAATGAAAAAGCCGTTGAGTATTCTGTGCCCCTTTCCGAGGGGAAGTCTCGCTTCAGCAAATTCAACGAATCCATATATTTAACATTCTATTTCATTTTACGAATAAAGTTATTAATAAAAATTAAAAGCAGGGTCAACTATTTTATGAGTACATACTTATAGTTCATTACACACATGAACGGAGGAGATTGCAGTAAAATACAACAAAGATAAAAACGGAAATAATTAAAAAAAAACTTACGAATATGAAGCAAATACACTTTTGCGATGCCTCATGATATAAAGAGCTTTTTCTTATAGCGTGATGTAATTAATAATCACATGCAAGAAATACACCGGGAAGAAAACATGAACACTCATATCTTTGTCTTATCAAAAACGCTGTTATACAAAAGAACGTCAGATATTTTAAAAGATGAAATACACCTAAATTAAGCAGGTACGTTAAATCTTTTCATTCAATTGCATTGTATTTTTCTTCATCGTAAAATATCACGATATCAATGGATTTGATATTAAAGAATAAATTATGACATTTTTATCTGTATTAACTCGAAGTAAAGCGTGTGCTGGGACGCAGCGTTAAGCGCACACTGCTAATATCTACTGAATAAAACATAAGATGTTCGATATCGTACTATTAGGGTTAAGGCGCATTTAATATTGTCTTCTATTACCGAATAATATGGGGCTCTGAGATTCCCGTGGTTCCCAACTCCCGGCACACGCGCGCCTAATGCTCCGAGTTTCCGAAAAACACTTAATTAAATCCTAATAAAAAGATGCCTGCAGTACAACCCTATCCGTTCACGAAAAGGGGAAATATAATGTTTATATTTTATTACATTTCACTAACAAACGGATGGTTGTAATATTGGATATGTGAGCAATTAAGCTATACTTAAATCTAATTTACCTTAAATTTATAAAATCTAGACCCTTTAAGAAATATCGCTTTATGTACCAACTTCTAAAAAATTATTTGTTATTAAAAATATATCATTAACAATAACCCCACGATACTACAGTATATTTGATTAGAAAAGAATATCGAATTTTATCTCCCCCGTCGCATGGACAAGTTCATGCAGCAAATTAATTTTAATTGTTATACGTTTCTGCCGTTTTGAAATTGTATTAATACAAAGGCCGGGTTATGCACGCTTCTTAATGCCGCCAGAGTATTTAGAGGGCATAGCTTTCGGCTACGTTCCAATAAGGCTGACGCGAACGCAAATCCAACGAAATTACGTTCCGTTTCAGTAACTTGAGCGTGATTATATTGATCTTGCAGCTTTACGCTTGTATAATATGTTTAATACAATATTACATACTTGACGCTGTTTGCTCTTAGATGTTTAGACGTATCGTATGTCAACATACATACACATTGTACAATTATCCTTATATCTACATTTTAATGAGGGCGTTGTGCCATGGTATTATAAGTTATGATAGACGTGTGGTAAATACGTTATAAATTTGATTCACTAAATTATTATACATGTTCTTTACAAACTAAAATACCATTTTTTTTGTTTCTTTTTCGGATTCTTAAACACCTTCTTTTCCTAAAAATTACAAGCACAACAGTAAAAGAAAAAGCCGCAAACATATATTCGAAAATGGATTTTTATTTATAATACTTCAATTACGATTATAAGAAAAAGTGTATTTTACAGCAGAATCTCAGCAGAAACTTTTAATTTTGTATGAACATCAATCTTACGTTTCTCAGATGCCAAATTATTTTAAAAGAAAATGTTTGTAATCGTAAATAGAACATAGCGACGTTGGATATTGAGAAACTCTGTATAATAAACCAAATAAATTTAAAACTTGAGAGACGTGTTAAAGTGTTACAGAAATTTAAAACTTATGAGACGTGATATTACAGTGAAAGTTTTTTTGTATAATGGAAGATTAAAGATTTGTATACGCGTGAAATGATTTACAGCCTGTTATCGTGGCAGCGTTCTTCTAAATAGAGGCTTTAAACATTAATACAGGATCGCTGTCGCAATCTCGTCGTTTCAATTAAACCCACCCACGTATCGTATAAACCTTTCCGAACTCTACTCTCTATGTCCCGATCAATTTGCTTTATCTTTGAAGGGCTCCTTATCGCCGTCTAAAATATTTACAGCATAATAAAAGTCATTCTCTTAACAAATAAACCTAATAACTTGGTAATGAAATCTTTTGACAGCGTTGTGATAACGTTAAAAATAGTCTATCTCGCTAAGAAACAAATTGATAACTAGTTTTACATGTTTGGCGTCTCCCGGATGAAATTAATATTGTACGCTTATAATAAAAATATTGTTTAAGTATCTTGTAATTTTTAAAGACTTATTAAAATCTTTTCAGTGTTTTCAGAGTTACAAATACAAAGTGTTTCCCCTTTGTGATATTAGTAAAGATAGGGCTTTCCGAAATTTCTCTTGTTATAGTAAATAACTGTACTAACTTTGTGTAGCCAATGTCGTTCTAGCCATGTAATAAGCTACACCGCTTAATAATATCGATAGTCTGAATGTAAAAAAAATATTGACTTTATGATCTTCTGCCGGCAGGTATTCCTCTTTTGCATGCAGTTTACGTGAGTACCCCTTTACTGAGATTCGATTATTTGGAATTTTTTTGAAGTATTTTAGACATATGATTTTTTCCACCACCACCTCAGCCTGTGATCGTCCACTGCTAGACATAGGCCTCCCCCCTTGATCACATCATTGGGGGAAATGTGCCTTAATCACCGCACTTGGCAATCGCGGGTTGGCGATCGCAGTATGTTCCATCGTATCATGAAAAGGGCGTTGCTGCCCATCCTCCGCTCGTATTCTTTACATCCAGACACAAGAGAAACAGCCATGTACATGCACACAAATGTTTGTCCTGGGTGGGAATCGAACCCACGACCTGCGGCGTTTAAGGCGCCAACCGGTCAGTCGTTTTGGTGATTTTCCACCACTCAACAATTATATATAATAAAAAAAAATTGTACCAATATGAGGTCAAAGGCCATGAAGCTCGAATTAAAAGTCACACGTCGTGTTTTGGATTATTTGAGAACATTAAACATTGTACACATTTACGCCTTATAAATTAAATTATCAATATCCTATAAACTAGAAATGTACTAATAATTCCAGATATTCTTGTATATCAGCTTCGCCAATTTATCTTAGATAAGTACGAACCAAACTCGTAAATCACGATTAAGCCGTATAAAAGCACTAAGTAACGATACATACATAATGCACAGAGATTTGTTTGCATAATTTCATCAGAAATAAATATGGTTTGTATTTCAAATTAATCGTTGTACTGATAAGATACAATAATAACGAAGAGTGTGTAAGAAAATTATTTATTAATTTTCTAAATTTATCGAAGCTATCTTTTCGGATCATACTGCACTAATGTAAAAAATTTTTGGTATATGTTGGATCTAATGAGAACATACAATAATAATTGTGACTGATATTGCAATATTAGGCACAATTTGACAATTTCACTTCGACTACCAATAATTTTCCAATTTGTTATTTATGTAATTATTTATGGTTCGTGTTCGAATTGTAGATTTTGACTATATTTACAGTTTTTTTTTTCACACATTACACTTACATTCTATTTATTAATAAATAGTCTGTACATTTATAAATTATTAAGAAAATTGTGAAAGAAAGAACAGTTTCGCATTTATTGTCAGTAAATCATTTGTCATTCGGCTTTCAATTGACATTCTCATCGCATGGTGCGAGGTATCGGCGGGTATAAAATTAAGTATCAAAGCCTGTGAGCATAGTGACAAAATAATAGGCTTTTTAGACACGTTTTATAGACTTGTTGTTCGTATGTATGTTCTTATGTATCTCATTGTAAAATAATCATTCTACTTTCTTTTTACTGACTTCAAAATATCTATTTAATTTTTAAATTTTAACGCTGGTTATGGACAGATTTTGAGATTTTGAGATTGAGAGTAACGTCATCTCGTTATAAATGGAAAATCATATTCATATTCTAGTATGCTTTATAGAAAAGCGATTTCAGATAAATTAAATTAATTTCATTATTAACGACTAAATCAAAAATCAATTAATAAAAACCCGCTCCCGCTTCCTCTTCCGCCATTACTATGTGTTCAGCCCTTCTAGCAATGCAGCAGCGTTGCTCGTCACGAGCGTGTGGGCGGCGCAGCCCCGGGGTCTGAGGGTGGCCTACAATTCACTAATGCGCTTTGTTTGCTCAACATTTCCTGTTTTGCGAAGTCCGGTTTGAAAGCCACAGTGCGAATATCAAAACTGTACATAAATGATGAGGCGGCCTGTTAAAGCGGCTTACGTGGGGTACACGACTTAGGATACCTTATTGTAGTGCTTATAAATATTTTCATTATGTGAAAACCAGGAATTTGTTCGATACTTTGATTTAAAATATTAAGATAAGCAGTATGTAAAACGATCTTCAAAAAAAGGAGGAGGTTTTCAATTCGCTCGTATTTTTTATGTTTGTAATCTCAAAGCTTCGTCAATTATGAAAAAGTGACATTTTCAAGTAGGTTGCATTTAATATTAACTGTCATTGAACTTTCGGTTTAGAAGATATAACACAAATTGACATATTGGTAGACCAGTTTTGGTTTAATCCACTTCTAATGAGCCATACCGGGGCTATAAATTACCAAATAACTTATAACTAAAATTATATACATTCGACGTTGGTTTTGTTTTTGTTAGAAAATTTTACCTTATCCCTCATGCTGTCCTTCAGAATTAATGTATATTTTTGTATTTAATAGCTCAAAACACATATATAAGTTACTTCAAATTTAGTATTTCATATATTTATTATTTACATATCATAATAGCATCGTGTAATTGCTCTATTTATTTTGAAATTGATAAAACAGTTTAAAAAAAATTGGTGGCTGAAATATTGTACAGCTCCTGTAAACTTTGAGATATCCCCCTGAAAAGGGGTATACATGTTAACCATAAATAAGAAAGACAAATTGACCAAAAAAACTGTTGATTTATGTTATAATGGTACATTCGTTCCTATCAGCACAACCATTAAACGTCAAATTTAAAACTAATTTCAAAGTTAACTAAAATGTAAAATCTGTAATGAGTGAACCGTGCTTTATTTCAAAACATATTATAAATTAGTTATTAAGAAACACTTAAACGTTATAGCGTCTGTGGATCATATTTAAATATATTGAATTTAAATAAATTTAACATTAACAACCTTCGCTTTGTATACGGAGTGTTTATGAAAGCTATCACACCGGATACTAATGCTAAAGCGGGAGTTATCGTGTCTATGCCTCTGGAAATTGTATGTAAATACTTGGACACCTGCTGAATATATTTGTGTACGCGTTAGTCCAGACGTGTTTGAGAACGCTCCGCCGAGGGCACTTGACTATGTAAACCTATTAATATGGACGCACCTGAATGATGGTCCGAGGTGTTATGTTAATCACTGATTAAACATACTGCATTTTTGAACACGACTTAAATGATACTTTTCTCATTTAACTCGCGATTAATAAAGGGTTGTAACGTGTAAAACATTCCGTTTTAACATGTAAACTATTTGTAAAATATATGCTAACGCATGAAATATACAGTTTCAAACAGTAAAATATGTAATTTTATTATTAATTTTATGTATAAAATGAGCCATTCGACAACAATAACATATGTTGTTGAATGGTCTGGCTCGATCGGTGAAATACCATGACCTCACAGAAAACAGGCGATGAGTGAGGTGCAGGAGGCAGGTAATTCCAGCCTTCTTCCCCTCCCCACCCTTCTCTAATAAAGAAAGAATGGTAAAGGGAAGTGGATTTGACGTTCCGTCATTCCGGGATTGTTTTCCTCACCTATGCCCAGTAAAGGTAAGTAATGCATTTGCAACTCGTTAGCTTGTTGTAGATGTCTATGGATAGCAGTCACTTAACATCAAACTTGCTAGTTTGCCACCTTTTTCCATAAAAAATGTGATGGGTATATGATACATTAATGTCACAACACATTCCATTACGCATCTAAAAAACCATTTAAATCCTTATGATGATCTTATCAGGCTACAGTTATTGCTTAAAATATAAGTACCTACCATCATTTCATTGACTTATTTTTGCGTGTATGTAGTTTACTTTTATATTGTGGATGTATGTATAGTGGATTTTAATTATGAAATAAAATATTTTGTCAGTTTAATCTTAAAAGTAATTTTTGAATGAATTGAGTATCCAAACTATTTACTGTGCGGTTCGTTACAAGAGGCAAATATAAAGTCCCCTTTGTTTGGGTTGTTTAGGTTTGTTCATCTACTCTAGTTTTTGTCTTACTCCCTCTCGAGTTCGTTTTAGCACTGCGAATTGTAAGCACCAGTTTACCGAATAATGGAATTGTTTGCCTGAAGCAATTGATCATGCGCCTTATAACAATTTATATTTGCACATTCTAAATATTTTTCGACAGTTAGTTAGTTATAGAAGTTATATTCGTTATATAATTTATATATTTAAATTGTTTCTTTTACATTTTATAAATCTTTATTATTTGATTTTATGTACGAAAAACAAAATTGGCGGTGCATTTGATAAGCAGCAAATCTGCAACTACGTGCATATTGGGATAACCATTAAACCCGAGGCTAATGTTGGACTGCTTTCATCTTCTGTGCTGTTGAAACAAATCAATATGTAACATTAGCACTTTAACTTAGAGTGCCGGCTGCAGCAGAACCCCCAACTTCTGGCAGAATCAATCCAATAAATTTAATTCAAATTCAGTGTGTTTTGTGCTATTTTATAATGTCATATTAAATACCTTATATAGGTATATATATATTCCCAAGAAGGGTTGGCGTCAAGCAGGCGGCCGGCCGTAAAACTATACCTAGCCAAAACCAGTTGCAGTATGGACTACAGTAGAGTCCAGGATGTATGGAAAAGTAGTACATACTGTGCCGACCCTACGCAAGTGGGAAAAGGGCAGGGAGATGATGAGTTAGTTATAGAAGTTACTGAATAATTGAATATGTAACCGGCGTTCTCTGGATCCTATTTTACACTGATTAAAGTCTTTGCGTATTATCATAAAACGCGAATGAAACGATGCAATAGACTATGTGTTTATGTCATATGTTAGTCTTACTTCAGTCAACAATAGAAATAAGCCACACCTAACTACTATTTTTTACAGTGGTAGAGTTCGCAACAATAACATCTGTTGCACGAATGGCCCGCTCGACCGGTGAAATACCACGACCTCAAAGAAGACAGGCGTGAA
>DWLR01005718.1:0-10683 GCA_018246295.1 Papilio alexanor hazarajatica
ACCGAAAACACGTGAGTTAAGCCGTTATTTTAATAAGTTTATAAAAAATGTCTCACGAAAGTTTTAATAATTTAATTTATACGTGTTGTTTTGATTTATGTATTATTTTGGTTTTGTCAGTTTCAGGAGGCACTATACATATTATATACACATAAATTGTATACCGATGGCTTAGGCGCCAGTAAGCCCATTGTATTAAATTCCTGGTCTAATAACAAATTTTCTAGACAAGTGAATTTATTTCCTTCCAAAGTGACTAAAGGTTACGCCAGTCATCGTTTCACTGTAGCAGCTTCCGACAAGCCGCCATTTATATTTAAAAGGTAAATTAAATTATACGTTTGAAATCTTAAACTAAATTGAATTGAACCAATTAATAAATATTTAGGATCAAAATGGACCCCACGGACGGTAACATAAAAGTGACTTGGGATGGAATTGAGATGAGACTTCTTAATTTATTAGCTGAAAGAAATAACTTCTCAATAGAAATTATTGAGCCTCGCGATTTAAGCTTAGGGTAAGAAAACCTCTTTAATTATTAATTTTTACTTAAGTAATAAATTATACTTAAAATTTTCATCATTTAGACCAGAATTCGCTGTTGTTAAAGAAGTGATGATGAATAGGGCGGACATAGCATGTGCTGGCTTGTATGTAACAAGCGAAAGGTTGTATGACATGGATTTAAGTTTTCAACATTCGCAAGATTGCGCTGTTTTCATAACTCTCATGTCAACTGCTTTACCCAGGTATTTCAAAAGACCTTAAATTTTTTGTTTTAGACATTTTACTTTTTACTTTATTAGATTTTTCATTTAACATTCTTTTTAATCTCTTCATCAAAGCTAACCTGTTGTCCTAGACGAGCGACAAACGCAGCACCTGCTACCTGACGCCACGCGAAAATATCACTAAGTCGTATTTTGGCCTACCCTGTCGCCATAATCTGTAACGTATTAAGTGTCGGTCGCATTATGTCGCATAGCATCGCATCTCGTCGCGTTTGTCGCTTACCTTAGAAACGGGTAACTTGATATAATTGTTGAAACCTAGGTAATTAATCGACGAATTATTTTGTTTTAGATACCGAGCAATTTTAGGACCGTTTCATTGGCATGTTTGGTTAGCACTGATGTTTACTTATTTGATCGCCATTTTCCCTCTTGCTTTTTCTGATAAACATACATTACGACATTTAATTAATAATTCAGGTGAAGTAGAGAATATGTTTTGGTACGTTTTTGGAACTTTTACCAATTGTTTCACGTTCGTGGGCAAATATTCCTGGAGTAAAACGACGAAGATTACTACAAGATTACTCATCGGTATAATATTTTTTTTTGTTACTATTTTTGAAATCCGTACTCCTACTAATTCTAATTTGTTTTTAAGGTTGGTACTGGCTATTTACAATAATAATTACGAGCTGTTACACGGGCTGTATCATAGCGTTCGTCACTTTACCCATTTTTCCAGATACTATCGATACCATTAAACAACTGCTTGCGGGATTTTATAGAGTAGGCACTTTAGGTAAGCATTAATCAACTTGGGATAAATTTCCTCTTAAAACTGAATTTTCTGGATTCACCAGAACCACACACTATGTAAATTGAACTGAAGATAAGATTGAAGAAGTACGATCTGACGATTATTGTAATCAAGCGATCTGATGATTAGTGTAATCCAGTAGGGTAATAGAATATTTTTTAAGTTAGCCTAATGGAGTAAAAAAATCTCTTAATGTTTTTCAGACCGTGGCGGTTGGGAAAGATGGTTCCTAAATTCCTCTGACCCTAACACAAATAAACTTTTTAAGAAAATAGAATACGTACCGAATGTTATGTCTGGCATCAGAAATGTTACGAGCGCATTCTTTTGGCCGTATGCGTTTTTGGGATCTCAAGCTGAGCTCGAATATATCGTCCAGGCAAATTTTACTGACATGAGGTATGCGACCAAGTTGCCAACGTATGTGGTAGTGAGTGAATATCAATAAACTCTCACTTAATAAAATTAGAGTCAACACAATGAAAAAATGGTGAACCTATGTGTGTGAACTCAGTTGAATCACTCGTTATTCTATCATCGTTAAATAATTGTAATTTCAGTTCAAAACGTGCCAAGCTACACATATCAAACGAATGTTTCGCGCCGTTTGGAGTGGCTCTAGGTTTTCCCCGGAACTCCGTCTACCATGACAAACTAAGCAGCGACGTGCGAAGGATGTTGCAGAGTGGAATTATAAATAAAATCATAGACGAAGTTCGCTGGGATATTCAACGAAGTTCCTCTGGGAGATTGTCGGTATAAAATAAAATATATTAATCTAAGTTCATCCCAACTCTATGATAATGGTGTAATATAAATTCAGTAATATCCCCATCCTAGGCACTAGCAACAGATAAATGAGAACTTTAGATCTGTGTTCACGATAACCACTTGAGTGCACTTGTGTTGTTCGTCCACTTTTGATGTCTCGTGGTCGTCTTTATAATAGCCCTAGACTAGATGTTGCCAGCGGTTTTGCACGCCTTTAAAAGATTGCTATCAGAAAGTGAAAACACATGTTCTAAAAACGCCTTTTTTATTTATTAACCTAAGTTAACCTGTATTTTTATGTTCATTTACGATTTACGCAATCATATTTTCTTGCTATAATACAATCTAAAATTACCTATATACCTGTATACAAATTAATTTACAAAAACCTATTTACAAATTTCAAAAATCAGTCAAGCTGTTGTTAACTTATGACTGGAAGTAGAGCAGATACACTGACAGATATTTTATATAGCCTGTCATTTGCACAATAACATATTCTTACGAAAATGTTTATTAAGATCGGTAAAGCCGTTCAAAGGTAAAGTTATAGCGGGACATACAGCGAACGGACAGACAGACAGATATTTTATATAGCATATCTTTTGCACAGTCACGTGTTCTTGCCATATACCAATTTCTGTTAAGGTCGGTCAAGCAATTCTAAACTTAATTCTTGATAGAGATAGATAGACAGAGGGAGAAAAATTCAAAAATTGTAGAATTGATCAGTGAGCAAAAAATTAACATTTATAAAAAAATTGCAATCCCAGACAGACTCTACAGACTATAAAGTATCGATTAAAGATATTAGGTCAGCCGGAAAGTTCTGTCCGTTCCGGTAACAATCAGTTTCAACAACTGTCAAGGTCAAATTCTTTTTTTGACAACATCAGAGATTGCGGAAAGGCTTATTTTCTTCTCTTCTTCTAGTTGAGCAGAGGCTCAACAAACCATTTCGGACCATATTCGGAAACTAGGGTTTGTGTGGAAGTAATCGAGTTGGGTGCCACATGAGTTAAGTGAGAAGAATTTTCATGATAGTGTCATCGTATGCACATCTCTACTTGCACGCAACAAAATCGAACCCTTCTTGGACCCTCCCCTAACTGGGGATGAAAAGTGGATTACATATGAAAACGTCATTAGAAAAAGGACATATTGTGAATCCGGAAACCCACCCCTACACCGAAGTTGGACCTAAACAAGAGAACGTTGTGTATTTAGTGGGACATTCGAGGCCCAATACATTCAAACCACACGAAAGGCTAAATTCGGAGAGGTACTGTCAGCAATTGGAAAAATTAAAAACAGCGCTCCAAGAAAAGAGGCCGGCGATGTTCAATAGGAATAACTGCTTCATGACAATGCCAGATCAAATACTTTGGGACTCGTCAGAAAGTCGCAGAGCTAGGCTGGGAAATACTGTCACATCCACCATGCTCCCCGGACCATCTGATTATCACTTGTTTTTGTCCTTGCAAAATTTTTTGCAGGGCAAATAATTCAAGAAAGTAGAAGATATCAGACAAACACGGGTTCAATTTTAGTCCTCTAGAGATGACATTTTTTAAAAATAGGATATACAAATTTCCGTCACGCTGGCAAGAAGTCATCAATAATGATGGCAATTTTCTTTACTTTTATTCTAAAAACGGACAGAACTTTCCGGTAGACCTTAGTGTATTTACACCTATTCTATAGTTTGGACAAATAAAATAAAAAGATCAAATAGTATTTTAGAAGACATTAGTCATCGAATAAAGAAAACGGTACACTTAAGTTGACCATTAAAAACAGATGTTCTCATAAATGTTGTTATGACAATAACTTTATGTAGCTCTTAGTTCTTGTATGAAATGTAATGGCATGAATAAACGTTTCTGTTGTCAAATTGCAGTTATTAAATCACATATTTCCAAATTTCAGGTCGGTAAAGTATCACAAAAAGTAACTTCGGCCCAAGAGAAAGGACTGACACTAGAAGATACGCAAGGAATGTTTCTTCTTCTCGGGGCTGGCTTACTAATAGCAAGTGGAGCTCTTTTAAGTGAATGGATGGGGGGCTGTACAAAAAGATGTACTATAAAACGCGGTAAGCCTTCTTCTTCCGTAATAAGTTCGAATGAAAATTTAATACCGAATGCAAATGATGCAGACTGCGTAATACGAGATAAAATCCGTTTCAACACTAGTCAATCTACGGATTCATTGGAGGGTCAAGTTATCAATGTATCCGAAGAAAGTATTATTGTGCACAATGAGTATAATATATTTGAATTTAATTCAAAATCTAGTTCCGTAGATATAGATGGAGAAGTGCAAGATATATTTCAAATCGATCGACGGAGGAGACTTATTCCGGAAAGTCGAGATTCATTTAAAACTGTTAAGACAAACAGTGCTGTGGGAGAACATTTTAACAATTAGTATTACGGCTGTGTGAATGTTCGTTCACTTCAATTTGTCAGTATTTATATTCAACGTTATTACAATTAGGTAAATTTAAATAATAAACGTATTTTAGTAGTGAAATTTTTTGTCTTTCTTATATCACTCAGCACAAAAAACGAACCACATATGGAGGAGAGAGTTGAAATTTTGAATGAAACATGGTCAAATTTTATAAGGATTAGGTCCAACTGGCATTGGATCACCTGATGTTAACTGACCACCTCAACAAGAACAATACCGTAAAAAATGTAGACGTGTTTCCGACATTTAAGGGCGCAGTATGACCCTTAATTTCGTCACTGTACGCTCTTGAACAGGAACAAAATCGTGTTTGTCTTCAATCGTTAAGCAGGTTACATATGTAGTTAGAAACAGGAATATTTGAGGCAGGGTAAAACAGAGTAGGGAGTTAAATGATGATTAAATGACATACAATTTTGACATCCAACTCTTTATTATCGTTCGAACAGTCATCAAAATAATTTATAACAATTTTCTAACACTGTCCATTAACATTAAAATATCAATCAACCACTGAGATGTTTACGATGTTCTCACAATTTATACATGGGCAGAGATGGCTGCCGTTAGACATTCGCCGTTAGACCGCATTGTAATGCAATATTTGGCCCGGCCTCACACTTAAAAAATAATTACACAATATGACTTAAATTCCCAAGAGGCGCCTCCGAAAAGTCTTAGGCGCCTCGACACTAACAGTAAAAATATCGATAAAATACAACAAGATCTCGATTTGTTGTAAATTCAAACGAAAATATACCTAATACCTACCTAAGCATTTGTTACATTACGTATTGCACGACTGATGTTACGAAACGAACAACTTTGAAACCGACTTGAGTATTCAATAAGGATATGTATTTATATAGATATACCTAAAATCTATTCGGATCGTTCACAAGAGGGCCGTGGAGCAATAGCAAAAGATAAGATACTCGTATAAGCGTGTGGCACTACTGCGGCGAAATCTCAAGTGATCTCGTATTTTATACACTTATGACTACCATTTATTAAATGCAACAAATTTATCGTTCTATAAGGTGAACGGAAGTCGTATAGCCCTTTGCTATTGGTACACAGCGGGTTGTTAATTAGGTTTAAACATGCACAAATGTAGGTCTAAAAACAAACCGAGCAAACCCTTTTTACAAATAACACACAACACGGTTGTGCGTTGAAATGAATAATATTTAAATATTAATTAACTAATTAAATGTGAAATCATTCCCGATAGCAAAGCTCACAACCTCGGAAATTATGCTCCCAATACCAGCTTACTGATCAAATATTTTATACATGAAGTCGTTAAAATATATTATGTGCAGTCGACAAACTAGCTAACGTCAAAGTAAGACGCCTCGTGTCTCTTATCGTGAAAAATTTAATATGTACTTCGACCAAGATGAGCTATTTGACCTCATTTCTTAGTCACCACTATTTCTAAGATTTAATATATTAACACCGGCTTTTACGTCGTCAAACAATTTGATCAGTGCATCAGCTTCTTTGATAGGTAGGTAACTATTTATTGTAACAAGCTACTTCGGGTTGGAAATAAAAAAGGCCTGGATCAAAATTTCCAAACGAAAATATTTTCATATGACCAAAACTTAACGTTTGAGCAAATTTCTAGAATGCACAATCGTAACGAATTACTAGGAACAGATGACCGAAGCCATCGGAAGTAACGCAACTTTAGAATTTCTATGAATATAAGAATCGTAACAGCGTAGTGTTTTTTTTTATCACATCAACAACTTTAGTCTAACATTTAAAGTGTACACGAATTTTAAATACTTCCCGAAAGTAGGGACAACATCGATTACGATCAGGTATTAAAATATTTTATTTAATTTTTACAACTAGTTGTGTATATTTATTTTACAATGCGAAAAATACATTATACTCGTTCAGACTTTTGAACATCGAAACTGGTTACATCCCTGTACAATTTTAACAACACATTAATAATTTTGTTACTGTGATGTGAAGGATCCCTATAATTCATGTAAACACGTATTAAGCTTACCATATTCAAAATATTTACAATCACAAAGTTTTTTTTTCGATTTCAACAATTTTTTTGTATAATAATACAATACGAAGAAAAATGAAGACAATGGTACACATCATACATCAATAATTTAATTAATTATGACAATGACACCACGATGTGGCAATTTTAACAATAACATACAATGTACTATTAAACTTATCTGGTTTTCGAAGTAAGACTCAAGCAGCAAATGCTACAACAGTACAAAATTCGTATAAAATGGTCACATTAGGCACTGTGAATAAGGCATCTACAGTGAAAAGGTACAAGGGAACAACGATAACAGGAAACAAAACGCCATCACAGGATTAAAAGGTTACTTATTCCATTAAACATCAAATTTTTAATCCTGAGATGATTTTTTGTAAGGTAAAAGGAGAAGAAGGGTTCCAAGCGACATCAATAATGATGCAAACAATGATTATGAAACAACGAATGATACATTTAATTCTATACATAAGCTGTTTAACATACCGATAAATTTTAATACTACCATTATTGTTACATATTATAGTGATTACACAATAATCTCTAAAAATAGGGCGGACGTGATTTTATAGTGCTGTACCAAAATAGGTTATATTTCGTGTGATAAATATATTTCTTTGTGTATCTGTGTAAAACTATAATATATTTGACATAGTATATTGTTAGCTGGTACAATATATTTATATATCTTACGCGTTAAGCAAAATCGATACAGCTTCAGATCACATTAACAAAACATAATGTCCTAACAAGATTTAACTTTCCATCTAGTAACCCAATTAAAGCCACTAAATAGTAAATACATAAATACTTACATATGTACTTTAAAAGTACGGTTTTACAATTTATGATATTCAAAATTGACTCTGATTTTTGGTCTGACAATGAGAAACGCCCGCACCTTTGTTCGATTCCAAAAAAATATTTGTTCAGTGTATAGAGATTTTTAGTGTGAAATGAATGTTTCAGCGAGAGTGGCCGGGGCAGTTGCAGGGGTCTCTAATTCGTTACAATGTGAACCGTGTTTGTTTACTTACGAGACTGCTTAGAGTGCGAATGTTATCATAAGAATTTTAAAGCTTCGTGTGGTACCTCCATATAGTCAACTCTAGCTAACATTACCTACTTATATAACATAACATTCGCTCCTAACGGGACGTGTATACATATTATGTAAATATTACTATGATTCTCATGTATAAATATGTCAATAGATACATTTTCCCATACATATAACTTATTATCTTTCGTCATGACACTACATTTACTTAATTTACAAAGATTCAAAGTTCGGATGTCGCACTATAATTATATTTTTAAAATGGCACAAAAAAAACTTTTAAAACACTAACACAAATGTCAACTTTCGTTCTTGTAGTCTGTTCTACTTCGCACTTGCGCACTATTTTGTCTCTCTGCTACGCGCTACGACACTCGGCTGCTCATCGACAGTTCGCTCACTCGATCCTCAGCGTTTGTGTTCACTTACTATTATTACTAATTTTAAATTGACTAAGTTTTAAGCTAAACAGACAATGGCACGGATTGTACATATAATGTTTTCTATTTACATGGGATATAGCGATCTAACAATACGTTGTGAACGTTTAAAGTATTAAAAAAAAGTTGTTCAAGAAGGTTGCATTTATTTGTAACATTGTACTTAATTTTATAACATTAAATCTTACTCTTTAGTATTTTTGCACGTGCAATTATAGTTATTACGTATAATAGAAGGGTAAGGATTTATTATGCTTTAACATCGACTTGAAATATGCAAGGGGAAATATTTTGCATTAGCTCCTTTCCGACGGAGCTTTTGTTGAAATTTTGTAACATGTCCAATACGCGAAAACCGTGCCATCAATTTTGAGCACCTTTAGTTCAGATGCACCTTATCATTTCAGACTTTTGATCGTTTAGCACTGATACATTTCGAATTCAGCACCGAGGGAAAGAGCGTGTAGGTGTGGGTTGTGTTATCGAGCGCGGGACCGAAGTGGTGCCGAAGCTCGAGGGGACGCAGCCATGGCGGGCGCCCGGCTGGTGTGTGTCGGGCCTAGCAGTGCGGGTGGAGGGGCCTCGGGTACGGACCGAAGGCCTCATAGCCTAGCTATGTGGCCCAGCTCTCGATCCGCTGCCGCTTCGTGTGCGGCTGCTCGTAGTCGAGCGGAACCGTGTTGGAGTGCCGCATGTCTTGGCCGGCCGGCGACCCCATGTTACTAGATGTTACTGAACCTATAACAAATATATGGCCTATAATGCTATCGTAGCAATGACAGAGCTAAACAAGGGACAGCCACAGAATATTTTTCATTATTTGCCAATAGCTTTACGATGTTCATAAATAAAATATATTCAAAAGTAACCTTCTGATTTAGGTGTGGTGATGACGAATAAGCTTAGTTGTAGCGTAGTTTCTTTGACAATTTTATTTCATTTTTAAGTTTATCAATTTTAATCAAACAGTGATTTTACCATCAATGACTCCAGAGAGGTGCGCAGGCTGCGGCGCGGGTACGAGCGCCGCGCGGTGCAGGTGATCGGGCGCACGCGGCGGCGACACCGGCTCCGCTTTGATCTTCACGTTGCTAGGCGACGGCGCGGGCGGCGGCGTCCCCCCGCCCCCCAGAACCGGCAAACTGAAGGTTCAAACGATAAGCGTCTTTAATCTTTAGGACACATCAGCTGCATTTACATCACTAGTAACTTGAGTTAACTAAAACATATTTTTGTTTGTTGTGTTTTGTTTAATTATAAGTTACGGGATCTTACAAACATTAAACAAAATGTTTGATAAAATATAGTCATAAGAAAAGTTTATATTTAATAATAAAAGAAAAACAAAATTACTTTGAAACCAATTCAGTTGAATTGGATTTTTGTAACGATGTTTTGTCGTCTTGTCAATTTAACAAAAAATGATGCGCGCATAAGGAGTAATCATGCGGAACGCTTTTAACTTAAATAGCGCTATAACACCGATCATTTCGTTCGCACTCCCACTAGCTTCGATAGCCGTGATCGTCTAGTGGTTAGGACCCTACGTTGTGGCCGTAGTAACCCAGGTTCGAATCCTGGTCACGGCAGCGAAACGCTGTCGCGGCGGAGCTTTTTGTTAATTTTCATTTAAGTGGTTTAATTTCAAACGAAAGTTACTTTTTTCATGTTCAGTCATAAGAAATTTATTGTATTAAACTTCAAATATAAAAAGTAAACTTTATTTGTTGTACATATAGCAGCTTTTTCATTATCATACTGGTGTTATAATTCTGTCGAAAATGTATTTTAGTATGAAAGTGTATTTTAAATGTAAACATTAACTTTAAATACTTTGCTAAGTAAGAAATAACATTTCTCAATTCACTTGTTAGATCATTAAAAACTTGTGTACATTTAAAAGTATAGTAAATAAATAATACGTAATAGATTTTTAGGATGAGACAGGTAGAAAATTCGAGGAGAAATACAACCGTAACAGAACAAATTTCAACAAAAGCGGTTTTCATCGAGTGCAAATTCCTCACAAATTATTTGTTCTTAAACAAATTAGTTGTTTTCAAAATAAGGGAACTAATTCGAACCTGCATAACTTTTGACCCACTGCCCCAGTATGAAAACATCTACTACTTGTCCACAATAACATGGAACCTGGGTCTGTTAACGTCACAGCGGCGTGCTTGTAAAATTGTACAAAGAAGTTTACGTCGTGAAATAATTTAAATGAATTCACGAACGTAGTACCTATGTCGCTTGCTGTAAAAACGCACGAGGAGGCAAGGCAAGCCGTGGGCGGAAGGATGCGCCATATTCCAAAAAAGTATCATGTTATGGTGCAT
>DWLR01005719.1:0-10682 GCA_018246295.1 Papilio alexanor hazarajatica
GGCAATACAAAAATATCTTAGAGCACACAATGATTCCCTACTCGGACGATCATTTGCCTGTAACCTGGATCTTTCAGTATGACAATGGCCAGCAAATAGTCAAGATTTAAACCCGATAGAAAATCTCTGGTATATTGTTAAAAAGAAAGTCTCAAACAAACGTAACACCAGACAAAACGAACTATATGAAGCATTTGTTGAAGCATGGTATTCAATCCCCCTAGAAAAATATATGCAATTGATTGAATCAATGCCACGTCGTTGCAGTGCTGTTATTGAAAATAAGAGATACGCCACTAAATAATAATTATAACTATTTGTAGGTTGTGGATAGTAGCTATTTCTTAAATAACAATACTAATTATTAATACTTAAAAAAATATTGTTTTTTTTAATAAATGATAAATCGTTGAACATATTGTTGTTCCATTTATTGTTTAATTTCAAAATAAAAACGATTGCGGTGAAGTATCTTACATAATGTCAAGGACCATTAGCAGTGTTTCTAATTATCTGACCACCACTCTATATATATATATATATCATTGGCAAGAAGTAATGATTAACACAGTGACTGAATATGTAGCACTGCTGAAACCAACTTTGTTAATATTGAAATCTCACCTCTTTAATAATGTAAGAAGTGTAGTAAGTATAATATTATTCTTATGGCCTTTTAAACAAAAAAAATGTAACTGATTATCATGTATTTATGCTTATAAAAAGAATAATGTTATAACTTATTAGAGGTGAGATTTCAATATTAACAAAGTTTTCTTCTTCTTAATACTTTAGGAGATATAAGCAAAGTTTCCACATTTTTAATATAATAAAAAACCTGACCTGTACATCTAAATAATTTAGATTAAGAACAAACCCACAATGGATTACAATATCCCTGAACATTTGGAAGGGTAGACCAGGCTTTTGGCTGATAATAAAATAATTTAATCACAAACAGACAGGGGAAAAACTTGGCTTTCATAAAAATGGAAACAATTAGTGGAATAAATCTTCATGGATGAATGTTCAACCATGATATTGCACTACTACTTTATAAAAGAAAAAAAAAAACAATAATATTACAATAATAAAGTATTCTTACATTCATATTTGCATTTGCTGATGTTTCTTAATAGCCGAATGCTGTATTTTTCGGAATCTTTTCTTGATTCATTAAAAAATTGCACAAATATAGTTTGGGTGTCATTTTTTTTGGATTCAATTGTGAAATACATTCTTAAGAATTTTTTGTAATATTTCTTTGCCACCAAAAATGCCTCATGTTTCTCTTTTATTTCTTGAATTAAGAGTTTCTGATCTGAAATTTAAAACATAGTTATGCACAAATGAATTTTTGAGTATTTAATTTAGTATTTCTTTTCAATTCTGTTTACAACTTATTAACTTTTCTCACAACTGGAATTCTAAGGCATGTTTTCTTTTCCAAGAAAAGTAACTACAATTATTTTTTACGCTTTAACACTTAGAACAAATAATAAATTCATAATTATACTTTTGTGAAGATTTGCCAAATATTATGAAACCTTCAACAAATTTCTGTATACTACATTACATAAAATAAACAGTCCATTATAAACAACTTTACTAACAAACCTTCCTTGAAAGTTTCATATTGTCCTTGTTGTTGCTGAAGTTCCTTCAGTTTTACATCAATTTTCTGTTTTAAAGCTTTATTACTTTCAATAAGTTCCCTTAAATCATCATCGCTTTTCTGTGTTACATCTTTAGCAGGATGATTATCTACTCTAAAGCTATTTTCAAATGTTTTTAATGCACACTCTTGAAAGTTATTCATTATTATTTCAAAATTGGAAAAATTGTTTTCCTCTATTTTAACTAAATCGAATTCGTAATTCCAATTTCCTTCTACTGTACACATTTTATTTCAATATTTGAACTAATGCCTTCAGAGACTTTATACCACAATACTAGCTGCAATTAGCTTGTTTGTTTCAAATAGGACTTGAACATTAAGAAATTTGAAAAATAACGATTCGATAAGAAGATCAAACGAACTTGGCAGCAGCTTAAAAGAATCAAATAGTATATAGGTACAAAACTATAGAGTACATAACTTTTTTTGAAATTATACATTCAAATCTAATTTAAAAAAAATCTCAATTTCTGTCCAACTGACGATAGAACTATTAGGACATAGTTGTTTTTCCTGAATCTTCTTTAACGGGATGTCACAAGGAAATGAAACCAAATTAATGTGAATTGATTTGGTATTGATTTGTTAATAATCTGTATATCTGTCTGACTGATATGTTTGCTACAATCTGTAATATGTTCATTCATCTGAGGAAAAAAATATTTTGGAAATTACAATAGTCGAATTTAGAAGGAAATTAATTATTTCCCTCAATATATACCTATCGTATCTACTATGATAAGAAAGAGCTTTTTGAAACAAAAATATATTACTTATACTTGACCTTTCTTAACTACATGGTAGCAGCAATAATGGTACGTATGGTTATAAAACTTAATATTTATAAAGAGCTATTATTTTTATGACTAAATATCTAAATACATTTATATTGTTATATCCTAAATACTCTTTATTTACAGGTTGCAAATACTACTTTACAAATAACATTTTTGAAAATATTTTCTTGATCACTATGTTTCATAGCATTTCTGGAAAACTGTACACATTAAATTGTACATGTATAGTGAATAAAGGGTTTATGTGTTGGTGGAACGTGTGTCACATTTTGTCCAATGGGCCATTGTCTAAGTTGCTTCAAAGACCAAACCAATACTGATATAGTTACAACTCAAAGAAAGAAAGATGGTGAGTTAAACTTACTAATGTTATTGTATTAATAGCAGTATCATTAATACAATAACTAATACACTATTAATAATTCCTCTTTGTATAATAAATTCTACACATTAAACTGATTATTTTAGAGGATCATAAATAGCAAATTAATAAAATGTTATTAATATAATTATTAGTTTATATGGTTTGTTTATATTTTTTTTACAATGACAACCACTATTAATTTATCTTAAGGTATACTTGATGACAGTATCCAGTGATTACCTTGGGTTGGCCTCTGGTGTGCTATTTAAGATTAAAATAGGGACAATATTTCTTATATCATACAAAATCATGTAAATTATAGGCAACATCATGTCTTGCATGTTTATTATTGTTAAATGCTTAATATACTGTCATTCATATATATACTTGCAAGTAACAAATGCAAATCCTTTTAAATAAATTTCTTGTATTTCAGAGATGACTGAGATTGTTACCACAAATCAGGTGCCTACCGTCATGGTGTCCGATTACCCCCAAGAAGAACCATTGCTTCACAACAATCAAAATAACATTAATTCTTATAGAAATATGCATAATGTAAATGTGGTAAATACATATACTGAGCATTCCACTGGAGAATTGACAATTATACAAAAATCACACTCAAATTCAGATAAGATTCTAAAGCCATTTTATCAGAAACTGCCGTCTTTACCCAGAACTATGTCTTCAATCAGTTCCAATGAATCGAGAATATCTGAAAGTAAAATAAATCAATTGTTTGATTTGTACAAGGACTCTTTGGAAGATGCAATATTGGCTGAAGGAATTGAAAATCTTTGCAATGATTTGCAATTGAATCCGGATGATTTTAAAGTGTTAGTGCTCGCTTGGAAGTTAAATGCTAGTCAAATGTGTAGATTTACACGACAGGAATTTGTGCAAGGCCTGAAAAACCTTAAAACTGATTCCATCAAAGGTGTACAAACTAAGTTAAATGAAATAACAGCAGATTTATCAAGAGATTCTGAGAATTTCAAAGATTTATACAGATTTACTTTTAAATTTGGCTTAGATGTTAGCATAGGACAACGGATATTGCCGGCTGACATTGCTGTATTATTATGGAGATTAGTTTTCACAAACAATGAACCACCCATACTTGACAAATGGTTAAGATATCTTGAAAACAACCCTCACATCAGAGGCATTCCTAAAGACACCTGGTATATGTTCTTAAACTTTTGTGAATATATAGGAGACGACCTCAGCAGTTACGACGATACAGAGGCGTGGCCGAGTTTGTTTGATGACTTTGTGGAGTATGAAAATGATCAAATGAATCAAAATGTTACCAAAAGTGACATGAAAATACAGGATTAAAAACCAATGTTTGCCAAATTTTAGCTACAGTAGGTACTTAATAAATGGATATTGAGACTGATAATCTGATAATGAATGTTTGAAATCAACACCATGCAGGAGGTTTATTACTGCTAAGTAATGCTTATGACTCAGAATGTTGCTAATGGTGGGTGCATTGTGGTAATGCAAGAGATGTAATTGTGTAAATATTATGTTATATTTTATAACTAATGATTTGTATAACTATATTATGCCTACACAAGTTTTTAGTCTTATGAATTTATTGATGACATTCCAGTGATGGAATAAGCCAAATCTGTATATTTTGTGTTCTGTTCTACAAATTAATTGCTTATGTACACTGAATAACCTAAATAATTCTTACACAATCTATTTATATTCTTTAACTTTTAAATTCCTGAAGCCTAAACGTGCACCATCCAAAATGCCTGCTAAACATAAAACAAATAAATTAATGAGAATAGTTTAATTAAAAAATTACACTTAGTTTCTTTTTTCAATCTCAACCTGAATAAGTTTTAGTGAATTTTGTGTATGCTTCATATTAAATCCATGCTTGGAATGCCATGTATTGAAAACTATCATGCAAGTACTTAAATACAGTATTTTTACATATGATTATTAATATAAGCCAATATTATTTTTACATATAATTATATATTTGTAAAATGCATCTGATAGATGAAATGAGACATTAATCATTTGCAAAATATTATGGTTTTACAATTCATTACTGCAGCATCACCTAGTTTGAAAGTTTTTTAAACATAGTTTATTCATTTTTTTACAGCTTTTATTATTTCTCGCTGTTGATACTTAATTAAAAGGAAAAATCTGAGGTGTTGAGTAATAACTCATGCTTATAGCACAGGTAAAGAGGCAGGTCACGAATTTTCACTTAGCAACGTCCCGAGATACTGATCTATGCAAATTAGGTACTTCGAAGTAATTTCAGATTCTAATAAGTTCCCATTTCTTAATTATCAAGGCAATAGTTCTAGCTTAATACTGCTAATAACCTGACATAAATGAGTTATTGTTTTTTACATTTTCGCGCCAAAATCGCTTAAATTTTTGGAGATATATTTGACCCTGAAAACGGACTGCGGCTTTAATTTTTTGTAAATAAAACATAAATAATATTAAATATATGGTAATAATTCTTCAAAATTTTTAATCCAAAAAGTTTTAGTTTTAGCAAAAACTTTTAGGCTTAGTGGAAATAGTTACAAGAAATATTAAAAAAAATTGTGATATGCGGATTCAGCATCTGCAAATTGTTCCGATTTAGTGGATATATAGGTGAAAGAAATATTTTTTGCTTTAGTTTTTCGATTTTAAGTGACATTATTTAGTTTATTCCAACTCAAGACCAATACTTTGTAAACAAACACATACTTTACATGGCAACCATTACATAATTTTATATCTTCGTCGGTTATGTAAATTTATGGAATAATATAATGACATGGATTACTAATGTTAAAAGGTAAGAAAAAGTTCGGAAACCATAGATTTTTTTCTGGAATTAACGAATTTTAGCATATTTTAGGTCTTGAGTTGGAATTAACTATACAGCTGCATTTAGCAAATATAAATCAGTAATTGAAATATTAGGTTTGAGATTGATCGTCTGTTATTAGACTAGAAAATAAAAATACCGTAAGTGCAGTTAATAAAATTTTATTTTAAACAAAATAATATAGTCGCAGGCTGCCAGTGGTCGCTCGGTGGCTCGCTTGTGCGCGCGAGGCGCACGCGGCGCGGCGGCCGGCAGCGGCGCAAGGCGGCTACAGCGCCTAATCAATCGTGTCGACGAATAAACTATAGCACGGCTCAAACCAGACGTGGTGCCGCGTACGCCTCACGTTTCAAACACTGATATACATAAAATATCGTATATATATTATACAATCCGCCACTACAAACTTAAAACCGATTATATTTAAAAGAAAGCTGGAAATTTATAAACCCACAATATACAATTTATAACAATTCGGAGATTGACCCCATACCGCGGGGATTACTATGTCGACTATGTGTATCACATGACTCGCCGTAAGTACTCTGTGTCTTAGATTAAGGCATGGCGAAGAAACGAAGACTTTCCATTTCGAATGCTAGGTACGAAATTGATCGACGATTACATAAACAATCATGTTCAAATATCAACGAGAGACAAGTTTACATACTGCAGCTATTGATCTTCGCCCACACTCCAGCTCCGCCTATGTATTTTGTTATCAAAGCATATCTTCTATGATACGTTTTATATGTATATTAAAATATTGCAAGTAATTAACATTATGAATATACATGAATCGAGTTGTTCCATCTCATAAATATAAAGCTGCTTCAGTTTGAAACGCGCTTCAATTCTATGTAAATATGTATCCCACATAGCAAACCACTTCAAACATAATCTTGTTTTTAAAATATAGAACATTACTATAATATTCGTATTAAGTGAAATATACTGATATTACTACATCTGTTAGGATGATCAAGTTAGTACTAAAATATTTGTTACTATCAACAAAAGTTAAATAGTTCTTAGTTGAGTATTAGGGTCAACTTTTATTGCTATGATTTATACCGGTAAGCAAAATACGCAAGCGGTTGACCATCCTAGCAGCGACTACACGAGAGCGTCATCCATCATACAATCACAAAACGCTTTTAAAATTAGGAGCTCGAAACTTTTGGAAGAACCTGCCGTCCAAACGTGTTCTGCTAAAATGATACGCTAATGATTGTAAGCCATATTATATATATATATCTTTAAGACGAACATCAATTATCGAGGAAAATATTATAAAAATAGGACTCTTGAGTGCACACCAAAATCTAATATTACTTTTAACTGCGTCTCTCCAGCTTATGTACTAGTACTTGCAGTACTTGGTGTTATCAGACCTTTCCAAATAAACAGCAATTCTCTATGTTAAATAATTTGGTTCATTTCTTTACGAAAGAGATAAATTAATAGATTTCGAAGAACATATAAAACCCACATGTTAGTTATAAATGAGAAGAGATCATTATAAAACTACAAATAATTTATTCGTAAATGCACCGAGTTCGTGTCGTTTTAAAGTACTTGTCGGAGCCTATGAACATTTTAGACATTGATACATCTGAGTAATTATACAACTAAGTTTATAGACCATAAATAATATATAATTTTAAGAACATTTCATTATCACTCACTTTCTGTTTAGGTACATAAATTTGTGTGACAAATGAATCCAGTAAAAGGACAGCGTAAGATAATTAAAACACCGATCGAAAACAGGTTTTCTTTGTTCTTGAAATGTGTAAAATGCAAGTAAACTAAGTAATTTGATACACGCCGTCTATAAGCAAGATAGGATTATATTTAACAAACATATAATCCACATACACAAAGTTTAAGGAAATAAAGATTACATACTAGTAGGGCTTTGTAATGAATCACTCGGCTCACTTTTCCTTGTAAGCTTGATACAAGTAATATGAGAGACATTGCTGTGTACATGCGTTTGTGATAACATTATATAAATAACACTTGTATAAATATGTTTTTACCACCATTAAAATAATATAGCGTACTGTGTCTGCAGGTTTCCGCAGTGGTTCGTTCCGGCGGCAGTGGCTCTGTACATTCCATCTTGCGTTTCGTCTAGCCGATCTAATGACCCAGAAGGTTTATGAAGCAGCACACTCGAGCTCTCACAACATCCCAATATTCAGGATTACATATTACATCCACTCTCTGATGATATAGGGTTTGGAAAGGCCTATCCTAGCTAAATTACAATCGAAGGGCCAAATTTACTCAATCACTTTCAACACTTTGCCAATTGCGATCGTTTTATCTGAAATCAAAATACACGGTATAAAGGTACAAATAAATAAAATGATTTTATCAACTGTACAACTCCTCCAATAAAATTAGAGCTGCATTTTTACTTATCCAGGGTATAATACTAAAAATGTATCCCATATTATCTAGGACAAAGTGTATAAATATTACACATCAACCACAAAGCACTAAAACTCACATTGGTGACGAACATATCCCTCTACAAAGCCGAAATCTCCTTTCAGAGGTTGATGTGTAATATATGTTGCCACTTCCAATAAAATAGAAATCATTTGCATAGAACCTGGACTGTTAAAAAATTCCTCACAATCTTCAGTAAAGAATGAAACATTTTCAAGCATATAATCTCTTCATATCACAACCAATTTTGGCACCTGCAAGTGGATCAGCTAATTCCTGGGCTGCCTACTTAAAATCGATGAAACATTTTTTATTTTACATGGCTTCATAGGTAATACAGAAACCCCACATGTGACCTAATTCAAGAGTTTTGTGTGAGTTGACTTACTTTCGTCTCGTAACGTGAACCTGCCCATTTGAGCAAACTTTTTGAAGGGTTCTAAGCAGATGACGCCGGCGCACTCTATCCTCATGATGGCCACCTGGTCCTGCTTCACGAAGCGCGGCCGCGTCTTCGACTTCTCTCCAGTCTTCTTGTCTACCAAACAGATTAGGGCCTGCACAAATATAAAAACGGTTGCATATTTGTTATTGGTTAGTAAACGTGGATACAGTATACAAAATGCTGCATATTTACTGTTTTCCATTTATCTATACTATTATAGATGTTTATGATGTAAGTCAAACACTTTCCATCTATTGATGTGACACTGAATTAATCTAAAATACCTTATATAAAAATGAGACGCAGATGATTTTTGAAGACTAAGATGGAAATTCTAACTAGTGTCCTAGGTAACAGATAAATGAGAGCAGATTGATACAATAATATTGTCAATAATAACCTTAACAGTAACTTCCTCAGCCGCACAATGTATGTGCATGACGGCAGAGTACCCCGCACATATAATGGACTTGTGCTCCAGGATAACCACCTGCGCGTCAAACACCTGCAACAAGCAATATTAATATCAATATACATATTTATTTATCTAATACTTACCAACAAAAAACATTAATATTTTTATTAAGAATACGGAACTGACTATTACACTACCGTAGATACTTTTTTAAAGACTGTAAGCTTTCATTAAATATATCGATATTTGATTTGTTGATGATCTTTATATATTTAATGAAAGTTTAACAATCAGATATAAATATACCACTATGAAAAACAATAGAAAGGATAGATCAGTGGCTAATTGTTCCAGGCACTTAGATTCCAATTCACATTTATGATCGGCCCATGCATGGTGAAAAGCAATTATTGTTTCTATCTCAATTTCAATGAAGGTTTTTAAAATAATCTAAATTTCTTCTTCTATACATACAAAAGGCTGAAAGTGCCATAAAATACATATATTCTAGCGTTAAAAACAAGACACAAGGTAAAATTTCCCTGAAAGCACATAAAATGTAATTTCCCCTAATTTTTTGTTATATCTCAGTGCAAGAGGTTTTAGTGCATACCAAATTCAGTAAAAATATACTATTTAAACATTGGAAGTATAAGCATTAGCATTGCTAATAAGTAACAAAAATTACAATACATGTCAAAACAACATAAAAATATGGTCATATTAGCATGTCTTCCTTAACACCAAAGTACTCAGATATTGACATAAGTATTTATATGTTGACGTAATTTAAGTTAGCTTCCATAAAAGTGTGACAGTTTCGTATTTTCAATTTATTTACAGTAAAATACAATTCATTTTCTTAGATACCTTTACTGTAATAATAACAGGAAGCCTGTGTCAGTGGACTGATATAAGCTGATAATAATGAATTGAACTAAAATATCATGCTTGATAATTTGTGTCTCACTACCACACTCAGATATGTTGATTAAATTAGTGTTATGTAATAATAATATATTGGCCATTAAATCTGTTAATCAACTATACATTCCAGGGACACAATTTAAGGGTTCATCAGTTAATGACAGATTTACGGCACCTTAGGGCGGCGCATTGTCAAAAATCATATATCGATGGTGCATCTGAACGAGCTCCGTGTGGCCATACATAAATAGAATTGATATTGAGTTTAAAATTATTTTGCGTAAACATCTTAAAAATGATATCGGTAAAATGTTTTGACAAATCTTGTATTTGAAGGAAACCATGATTATAGCTGACTTGTTTTAATATGTTTGTTTGACATTGATAGCTAGACTAATTCTTTTCTTAAATATAATTCTTTTCTTAAACTGTAATGACTTTACACATTATATATATAACAACAATCAGATAATATACGGTTAAATTTTATTTAAAGGTAATAGGTATCCTATGAAATTATATGAAAATTGCGCCTTAATTTATGGCATCACTTTCAATGTCAAACTCACCCACCAATGTAATCACCAACCAAATACAAAACGTAAAAATCAAATATTAAATAGCTAAGCGGAGGTATTTTATTAGTTTGAGTGTCATTAAGAAACGTTAAACCGTTAATGGACTCTGAGAATGAACTTTTTAAATCTATACTAAAGGACTGCTT
>DWLR01005720.1:0-10681 GCA_018246295.1 Papilio alexanor hazarajatica
AAAGGACGCTGCTGCCCGTCCTCCGGTGGTCTTTATATCCAGACTCAAGACAAACAGACATGTTCATGCACACAAATTTTTGTCTTGGGTGGAAATCGAACCCACGACCTGCGGCGCGGAAGGCAAGTGTCTTTCCACTGCGCCAACCGGTCAGTCAAGTCAGTCAAGTCAGCTAAATGTAGCTTGTATTTAAATATGTAACATTCATTTTACATTCGAATGTAGTGACACTCAATTGTAACATGAATGTTACATATTTAATCAGACTTGATAACTTTACGCAGAGTTGTGAATGGTATTAGGCTGTTATAACAAAAATTATCATTCCTAAATTAAACGCTAGGAAATAAATCGTTACAATAACCAATAACTAAAGTTACGAAAACCGTTATAACAGTCATGTAAAGTTTAACTTAATGTTTAACTTGACTCATGAATCGAGCTATAACTCGTCAATAATAACTTTAATAACTTAAATTGCGAGGTGAGGCTTGATTCGACGAACAACTTAATAATAAAGTCAATATAAGTGTTAATAGGATAGTTACGTAATTAGACGGTTTTGTGGCTTTATCCAGAATCCACAAGTAAAACAAATGAGTACAATAAAAATAATATTGTAAGTGGTTTTATGCCATGAATTTCATTTGCTATAAATAGTCGACGGTATTTTCATGTATCCGTGATCATCAGGTGTACATGATCTTGCATTGATGAGAATACAAGATCATTTCCGGAACATTTTCGACTTTTGGTAAACCTTTCAGTGATCATAACTTCTAACTGTAACCTTTGTAAACACTTTGTAACAACTGTAACCAAAAATAGTTCTGTGAAAGCAAAAGCAGCACAAAGTATTATTTTTAATTCCTTCTTTCCTTAAGTCAGAGAAAATCCTACGGAAAGTGGCTTAGCTTATTTGCATGCAACTTAAATAAGTTTATTTACAAAATATTTAACTTGAATTAGATATCGCGAGGACACTATATCAATATTAATTATTATTTTTAATTTTCGTTTGCAACTTTACAAAACATTTTAAGTAATTTTAGAAACCTAGTGTTAGCCACTGATATTGTTATACATCATCATCATCATCTTCACCTCAGCCAATGATCGTCCACTGCTGGACATAGGCCTCCCCCATTGATCGCATCATTGGGGGGAATGTAACATAACCGCAACGCTTGACAGGCGGATTGGTGATCGCAGTATGTCCCACCGTACTAAGAAAAGGACGCTGCTGCCCGTCCTCCGATGGTCTTTATATCCAGACTCAAAACAAACAGACGTGTTCATGCACACAAATGTTTGTCTTGGGTGGAAATCGAACCCACGACCTGCGGCGCGCAAGCAAGTGTCTTGCCACTGCGCCAACAGGTCAGTCAAATCACAAAATACCAACACGTAATTAAAACATTTAATAGTAAGTCATTTCATAGCATGTCATTTCCTAGCACGTATTTAGGGTTTATTAGGTTGAAAATGTGTTAATACTTTTAATAAAGTAAAACCATTTACTTGCTGCCTATTATATATAATATATATTACAACTATGTGCTAGAGTAAGCATTTTCCATGTTTTGATACACACTCGATCTATTGGCCACGCTTGATCTATCTTAGTTAACGACGCCGGCACGCTTGTTCTACGATTTTATTATTAATTTGTTTGAAATGCATTATTAATAGGCCACTAACAATAACCGCCTGCAACAATAAACTTTATAAGGCACGGTTAAATTGTTATTAAAATATGTTTACGCTAAATTATAAGGGTAAAATATTACATTAAAACTAGCAGATGCCAGCGACTGCGTTTGCACGATATTTGAAAATCGTGATACATCAAGCGTAAGGGTTTGCGTTTACTTAATTCTTTCTTTGGGTTAAACTTATTTTTACAGCCGTAACTTTTCAATGCATGGATAATATGAAAGAGGGATGAGAGAGATACATGTTAGAATCATGCTATAGGCTTTAATATATATTTTTTTTTATTTATTGAATTGAATAGCACTGTTTACAGAAGCTTGTAATTTAAATCATTATACAATTTAACCTCACCTTAGGATTTCAAAAAAGGAATCTCATTTGAAATTTACACATCAGCAAAATTGCTCTGGACACTCTTAGGAAGATACAGATTATTATGACAATACACCCGGATGACTGTACCTGCGTAACACTCCGGGGAAAATGCGAATCCTAGGATACCTTACTCTTTAAAATTGGTCAAGCAGTTTAGGCGACAAAATATCACAATGGAACGGATACATATCCTCGAAAAATATTATAAAACATTATCCCCCTGTCAATCGAGCAAATATGTTTGTCACAACTGGGCTGCTCAGAAATAGATTGTATTCTACAGTGCCCCAGTGAAGGCTGCATTGATAACAAGTTATCAAAAACATAATGTAGCAAGTTCGTTCAACTTAGAAACAATGCACCTTACTGGATTCCGTTTAGCACTTGCGTATTACTTCGCTATAAACACAGTCACTATTTATTGATCGTAATTAAATATAATAGAGTCGTTAAATTTATAGGCTTGATCCCCACGAACAAGGGCGCTTATGTTGCTTAAGTTATGCAACTTAACTGCCAATAAAATATTCAGTTATCGATTTGGAATTCTGAAATCCTACTATGACATACCAAGAATTTCTAGATCAATATGTTTCATAGTAAAATATTGGTATGCCGAGATAAAACGATAAGTGGTGATTATGATAAAATTGTAAAATGATAAAAATATATTTAATGTATCTAGATATGAAAATTCATTTATTTATCAAGATCTGATTTTGAATAGTTTTTTGATCTGATTTTGGTCGGAGGTTCAACACAACGAGATTTAATTTTAATGAAAATGCTAGTTTAATTTACTTGATATGATACAGTCAGTATACATAATGTTCTAAATGTTTGAGCTAATGCAACAACATAACTCACACCGTAACAGGGAGGGGTAGGTACAGAACTGTAATTTCCAATTAACATACCTCTCTTGCTTCTTCTACATTCCTACATCTACGCTCGCATGCTCTTCGGTTACGGATGCTCTTAATGCAACCTTCTTTACTATTTCACCAATCTGTAATAAGCAGTATAAGTTCGCCTAGGACGAACTCTACCAACGCTGTCTTGCCTATTAAAAATAAAATCCAGTAAAATTTAATAAAATGAAAAAAAGATGTAGTCGTCCAATATATTGTACATACAAAACGATGAGGTGTCAAACTTTTCGAAGAACACAAAGGTACAAGTGTGAAGGGCCAATTTCATCTTCACCACATACGTGTGGCATCCGAGGAAGACAAAAAAAATTCCGTCATAAAAATGAGAAAGCCGATGTATTCGAGCCACCCATGACGAATCTCAAGCCACCGGCAATAAAAGTGACCCACAAAAATGCATTATTTACCATTATATATCGGCAACACGACAGACGGACTAATTGCAAGCGCAAACAGCGCTTCTTACGTAGGTGTTAGAGGTACGGTCGGAGCGGAATCGTTTGATACAACACAAAAACTAGCTTCTAAATTCGTCGGTAACAATAAGCGACCTGGGCTAATATTGACTCGAGCGTAAGTTGCGTTCCCACGCCATCCAGGGGGATTTTCTCATGTGGTACCAACGGTGGATCTAACAGGGCGCCTGGACCATAATAACTTGAGCAAACAAATTGTGAAGCAAATATTGTGACTGATTATTCGGGTACTCCGCTGCCCCAGACATATAAAGGCGGCTTTTAAATCACAAAAGACATGATAATTGGATTCCTTTTTGATATAGTATTCTTACTTTTGATTATAGTTTAACGTCTACGCCGAGATTAGGTTTGGGTGGTTTTTAGAGTTTGAAGAAGTAAACTGTCGCCTCGGTTGTCATTGTCAGCCCTAAAAGTATTTATTATCGCTTTATTCAGTGCGTAAACGTTCTCGCTTGTACTGAGAACTTTAAAGGTCAGTGTAATTTGTCACAAGTGTTAACGCTATAACAAAATTTAAAAAAAAATCAAGTTGTACGTCTATTACTTTCTCGAGACTTGTTTACTTTGAACTGCTTCCGCTGCTCTTGTTTAACGTAACATTTTGTTATTTATTTACAAGACAATTGTCTTATAGTTATGTAATTGTTTGCCCATCTGAGATTACGTATCTTGAGAAACGTAAAATAATATAAAATTATTTAGTGTTACTAGAAAAGAAAGGAATAGAAAAAAGTTACTCGCTTTATTTATCATTTAAGAATTTTTTTGTGATATATTAGATTATAACCTAAATTCGTGTAAGCAAGCACAATTTCTATAATAATCCTATTACATTCTATTCAACAAAGAAATTGCACGCAGCGGTTACACACTTAGCCCTAGTCACTAGTCCAATGCGGCGTCCATTAGATTAAGGCCGATCTTAACATAGTATATTAACATGATTACCAAAAATTTACGTGTTCTTAAATAAAATTCCCTTGTCAATGCATTCATTACAATACATATGTTTTTGGCAACAGTACTTGCCAAAATATGCATCAGTCAGCATAATCTTTCGACAAAACAAATGAGACAAGAATGATTCACTCAAGACCAACAGAGTTGTGTGAAGGAAAAATATAGCATTTTTCGTACAATTTGAATGAGGTAGTAAAAAGTCAAGATTTTTAACTGTTTTTATACATTTCAAAGCTGGTTATAAAATTCGAGTTAGATGCTTTTGATGTAGGCTACGAAACGAACAAATCCGTCATCTTGTTTAATGCTTTTCTCTTGTCATATATTATCATTTTTCTCATTTGATCCAATATTGCAAAATGGTAACAAATCAGTCAAACAGTCATTATAGTATTCTGTAAACTGACTGACTTTAATATAGGTTTTTTCATTGTACAAGCAATTTAATGTTCACATAGAGTTACATTGCCAGTCACAGTAATTACAAGCTTTGTAATATTCAATTTGTTATACAAGCCTGTATGCATCAATTGTGCTTGCTTGATGAGATTTGAAATTGAGATTTGAATTAATCAGACGTTGATCCCGAAATTTCTGCAAATTTACCCAAATTGCTATATTGTGCTCCTTTTATGGGTTGTAGCGTGGCTCGATTATGTCAAGTAATGTCACGTCTTAACGGTTTTAAATAGAAGCACGAATATCTAATAATTCTTACTTGTGTTACAATCAATGTCACACAAATAAGATCGAATGATTTATACAATCGCTCCGAGATAGTTTTATCGTTTTTAATGTCAGCTTCTTGAATTATTAATTTTAAATATTTGTCGACGTTTCTGTGTATTATTTGCGTTGGAACAAATGAATTTAATTTATGTCTTTGAGAGCAATTTGTCACTTATTCTTCGATATTAGTTTAATATTGTTAGATTGTTTCTTTACCGTGCACAATTTAATGACATTTTACATATTCATAAATATATTTATATTTGTAAAATACTAGTAGTCCTCGCTCTGGTTTTTTCATCGCAAAACAAATACACCAGCTCTTTTTCTGTTCGTATCGATCACTATCGTTTTGTAGTGATATTATAGAACGAACTATGTAAATATTTACTAATTTTTTTTTTCTTTTTGGTTTCAGATACTTCACAAAGCTTAATAGAGCTACAGAGGAGTACAAAATTAACGAGGTATATTCTTGTATTTTATTTTTCATCGATTAATTATTTGCCTAACTACCACAATCTCATTAAAAAAGCATCTTATACAATAAAGTTGAAACAAAATATCAACTTGTAAACACATCGGTTTATCCGCACATCACCAAGCCCATTCGTTGTTCACTGAGGTCATTACCCAAAATGCGATAAGAATCTAAATTGCACTAAATGACAAAGTATTTTAAGCATATGTTTTAACGAAATAAACTTATTAGAATAAGCTAGGATATGAAGTCTCTGCATAAAAAGTAAAACCAAAACCGCTTCAAAATTAATTGGATTTTAAACCTCAAAAATACATATTATCTATCAATATAATAGATACAAGAGAAAGCGTAACCGTTAAAAGCACACACACACACAGACATGCAACAACAAACGGGCATATACACACGCTTACGTGAATTACAAATAGCCAACAAAAACAATCGGTCTCCGTAACACATAATGGTCAAAGATCATTAGTCGGACGGACACCCTTCCACCTAAAAGAGATGTTAACCCGCCAATTAACGCTGACAAATGATGCGACAACTCTCACACAGTTCCATTTGTCGCTTTGCCAGAGTCGCCGTCGCTTCAATTATGAAAGCATAAAGCGCTTTCGTCGCTTTATTGTCACATTTAAATGTCTAATGACATTTCCCCCCGTCATTTCAAAACTACTCTGACAGCTGTCACTTTTTTTTATTTGTCACGGAGTCAATGTTAATGAACAATTGATTTCGGCATTGTTAGACATTAATAACGCATGTTTAACATTTGTTTTAAGCGCTTCTTGCTTTTTTGTTTATTTTTGTATCTGTCGTTTGAAATTTTAAGTGGCGACCGCTTTTTCTCTGTTTAATTTAGACGTTTAAAATGTAATGACAACGTGTTGTGTCAAAGCAATCGTCCAACGCTTTTAGCGCTGTCACTTTAGCTACCAGTTGTCAATTAATTGAATACAACTCAGTCAAACGACGTTGCGATGTGTTTTATTTCCGATAATGGAATTTAAAATCTTTGTTACTAGCTATATAAAACGTAATGTGAAAACTAATTAATAGGCCTTATTAGTTGCATAATTTTCGCGCAAATTTAGTGGAATCGTTAATACTCTTTAATTATTACTCTGATATTATTTTATGTAACTCCTACACATGCGTGTAGCTACTTTCTTTAGTTAACTGTCTTGAGGAAAAAGCTTTCAGCTTATAAAAACTACAGACACAAAAGTATAGTTCCAAGCGATGTCGGGGGCTGAGCAGTAGTGTAATAATTTGAATAAAAAGAAGGACGTTTTACGATTTATGTAATTTTTATTGAGGCGTTAATGTAAAAAGCATACAGTCATCATTATCGTTTATTTTGCTTTGCGTTCGCGAGCACAATGCATATATTTCTATTAGGTGGAAGATTAATTAAAACGAATGCGTTTTTAATAACTGTACCGTCATGCCGCTCTTTATTGTTACCTTCATATTGCTAATGTAATTGAGTTTTAATATGCAAGAGTCAAGGAGTCAGATTTATTATGCATGATGTATTTTTACTGATTTTATCAGTACCAACTACCGTTTGTTGTCAAATGACCTCAGCCGCACCACTTTATAATATCTATTACAATAAACATTATATTGTTGGTATTAAATTGTTCTATTTAGCTAACGACTTGATTTATATAAGTTACTGTTTAATAAAGACAACAAAAATTAATTAACTTGTTCAAAATAAAGCCTTTTATATATTTTTCGTTTTTTGTCTTATTTCTTTCCCTTGTTTTAATTTGTGTCGTCATGAAACACTATTTTGTGTGAAAATTTGTGTTTCGACGTGATTTATTTTCTCTCCAATAATAGACGTCTGAAAGATAAAAATATGTCATAAATTGAAATAACACAGTCTTACAAAGCTCTAAGTGCTCCACAAATTGACATTGAATCGATTAACCTTTGATACAGTAGATCTTACGTAAGAATATGTCACAACATGCAATCCAGCCGCCACAGATTTAGGATAATGAGATTCATTAATTTTATATCTAACATGATCGGCAATGCTGTTTTGAAAGTGTCGTACTATTTAAGGTACCGTCAGACGTACGCGAATTAAATTATATCGATGGCGCCAAAAGGCAATGTAAAATTTATTGATTGAATTGTTAATAACCATAACGAGGCGACGTGATCCGTTTTAAAACTGAGATAAGATCGTTTTATTGCCTATTTAATTGATGTAATGATATATTCTGTGCGTTACTTGTCATAAGGAAACGGAAAACATTGCTCGAGCCGGGCGAGCTAATCTCTGTCTACTCATAAATGCAATAAGTAGCAAAGTTGCATAAGCACACATAGATCTGCGTTGTCAACCTGCATATTCTTATACGAGACGATATTGTTTATTAATAAAACAAATTTAAATTCAAAGAATCTATTGATTCTGCCGCTTGAAAGCTTAGTGCACCCAAGCGACGATCGTGAGTAAAGTGTATAAAAAAAAAACAATACGTCAATTTAACTTTCTTTTTTCTTTTTGTACTCTACTACATTTGGAAAACTGCACTTGAACTTAGTTAAAGTAATTAAAATTATTAAGTAAACAAGTAAATAAATAAATTATGGTTTAACAAAAAGAATCAAAACGACCGTTTACATCTCATGGGCATGGCGTGGTATTATATATATTTTTTTTATTATAGTTATATTTCTGATGCACATTTTTTTTAAATTAATAATAATTGATGTTTTATTCATATATTTGTAAAAAATAGCCCAAATTATTTAAAGAACTGCAAAATTCTACATCTGTTCGATTTTCTGTTTTAATTTTATCAATACATAATTTATAGGCGGTTTTAAAATTTAAAAATTTTATTGGATTCAATAACATAAACACTTCTATTCATTTAAACGTACTTAAAACAATATTGTGTCTTCCAATTACTTAATTATAATCTAGCTGTCGTTAGTGAAGGCTCAGTAAACAACGACTATTTGCGACCAAACAAATTTCCCACTAACAAAACAAGGGCCACATTCCCTCGTCGGGTCAAGTTCGCTTAACGCCTTTGATTGGCACAAATTGAGCGCTTCGCTTTTGTCCCTTTATTTGCCAACTTGCCACCTCTCACTTTCGACCAATCAAACATTAATTTGCGGACGAAAAATATTCTAAGTACTAATATAACCCTTACACCGCATAAAATAAGGTCATATTTTTGACATTTATAGTTTCATAAAGGTTTTTGCTTGTGTAGTGTTGGCGCATTTCTCATCGTAGACCTGTCATCGTTGAAGTTCAAGTTGATAGTTTGGCCGTTCGCCGCGTTTAAAGTATGGTGACAATGAAAGACCAGGTCATTACTTTGAACTCGAGAATTCCCTTAGGAATATTTATCGGAAATTTTATTGTGCAAAATACGTCGATCTCAATTTCTTTATTAACCACAATATCTGTTGCACTGCAGGGCCCGCTCAACCGGTGAAATACCATGACCTCACCGAAGTCAGGCGTCAAGTAGAAGTATTCTGCGTTTAGTCTGATTAGTGATGTGCCTGGAGCCAAATTCAGGTTCTCTTCTCCTTACCGTCCTTTTGTAATAAGGAAAGAATAAAAATGGCAACATGATTTGACAGGAGTAGGGATAAAAGGATTCTTTTTGTTTAACCCCTGCTTTGTCCACTAAAGGCAACACATCTGCAGCTCATTAATTTGTGGAACGCGCTCGCCTGCCACGTCCTTATAAAAAAATGCTCCACCTGCGATTTAAACTCAGGGCTCGCTACATAATATGAAGGATCTCTAACCTAATGTTATAAGTATATTTATTCTTCTTCACAATGTTAGAAAATGAAATAGAACAAGGTTCTTTTATCCATAGACCTTGAACATGCATTCTCGTTCCGTTTTATTTTCTTCGCCTTCTTTGCAATTATCATTACCATTGACTGTTATTAGATGCTATAGATATGAATCATCATTGCGAATGTTTTTATTGCTTGAATGTTTTACAATGTATTATTTCGCATGCCGGAACTGAGGGGTGGCGTTGAAAGAAAGCGATGTACTACACCGTTAGCGATAAGTGACTTGAGTAGTAGTTCGATACACTGTAGTTCTATAACTTTACGGGTGGCTATGATTTTATTGTTTTTGTGAAGTGATACAAATATATATATTTATAACCACATAGATTTTTATCCCTGACGCCAACAAGCGTTGTGCACAAATTATTTTGAAGTTCATTGGAACTAATTGTGGGATCAATAATGATTATATACTATTATGTTTTTTTTTACAACAACAAAACGAAACTGGGTTTATATTTTTATAATTTTTTTATAAGACATTAAGTCATTTATAGCCACCGTACGTCTCATTACAACTCATTTTAACACAAACATGGCTTCTTATATAAAGTTGGTGGGAAACGAGCAAGCGGTCACCTAAATGATAGTCCATTTGTTGAAGCTGGTTAAATACACTTTTGTACTCATTCGTTTGTGATTAGCATTTGAAAATGTATTAATAACATTTTATAGTGCACTATGGAGTAGAAAGAGTATTTATTTATTTATTTAAAACTTTGTACACAATATACAAAAAAGTAGGAAATACAATATATGGATTACGTACAGGCGAGATTAACTATTCAAGAGTTTTCTTACTGCTTACCCCGCGACAGAGAAAAATCATTTCTGACTAGTACTGGTAGTAGTGACTCTGGGCTGCACATAACTTATAAAAAGTGACAACTTCATTACTTTTTTATAAGTTATGTGCTTGCCTTAATAAGGCACCAACAGTCTTTGACAGTGTAATTATCAAATGTCGGGTTCACGTTTTGAAAGTTTTAAAAAAGTCTATGGCGACAAACTCTCTCCGCCTTATTACAAAAAATTTCAACAACCATGGTTTAAACCCGAACTACCTAGTCTAGCTTAATCTCTAAAACCATGGTCTAAATGAATCCGTATTACAAAACGTAGACCAAACCAGAACTTCATAA
>DWLR01005721.1:0-10681 GCA_018246295.1 Papilio alexanor hazarajatica
GAAGGATAAACGGAGAGATTTAAACGAAGTAAACAGTGCTTAAAGTTTGTCAAATTAAAATAGTTTATGCAGTTTTAAAGGTGATTGTCCTGTGTACACACACACACACACACACATTCATTACTTTCGTTCACTGTCCATGACCTTTAATCTGTGCTTTCGGAATCAATGACTCTGTATTGAATATCTTGTCAATGTTTAACGTATAGTTTGAAGATTGACAGAGCATAAGTATACTGTATGTCGTAGATATAAAGTCTGGTATAGTGTTTAAAATATATTTAAGATTTAATCTTAGTAAGTCGATATGTAGTCACGTCTTCAACGTCGAGTGCCAGTTCGGTATTGAAGGGGCACTCAACAAGCTATTTCTAGTGCACTCATGTCTTGGTTACTGTCATGGCAAATAATAAATACTACATTACGAGACGCGAAATAATGATTTATATGAAAAAAATAACCTTGTAATACTTTGTCTAGAGATATCTGAGGCACTAATTCCATATTATTTTAAAAAGTGAAGAGTTACGTCATCAACAAAATTAAGTATTTTCTACGTGTTTTTTTTAATTTCTCTAATAAATAAATTTTGTAAATTTATTTGTAACATAACATAATAAAATTATAATAAAGTTTGTTTGAATGCAGTAAATCTCAGGAAGTACCAATTTGAAGATTTGAATAATCGTTTTTTTTTTCATTTGACAGCCCAATAACTTATGGAATATACTTTTATATGTTGTTAAAAAAGTAGTATCTCTATGCCATTGATTAAATTAAAGAGGATAGATATACTATACTTATCTGGTTTCCATAAAGTTTTTATGCACCATTAAATGTAAGAGACCGTACGAACAATAAAAACTCGAATATCGCCAAACAAGCCATCACAACACTAAGAATTTAATTAAACTTGCTCAAACTCATTGCTATCTTAGCAGCCAATTTGAACTACATCTGAATACGTATTATAATATTTTAACATGTTTCACAGATGAGATGTTATTGAAAAACGACTTGATGTTTTTGTGAGTTAGTGTGAATGTAACAAAGCAGTGAAAAGTTTATTTATGTCTACAGATTTATTTATGCCTACTCTATGACATTTAGTAATCTAATGCCATTTTCAGTGACCTAACCTTTGTGTATTGTATTTATTGTGCATGTATTGTATACATTGTGTCAACAATTTGAACTATGGAACTACGAGAAGTATTTTTAAAAAAGTATATTTTTGACAAATAAATTAATAACATAAATTAGCAATACTAAGATATTGGCCAAAATATCAAATTTAAAGGAAGGAATTAATAAAGAACAATTTAATAGTGTTGCTCATTCTATATAAACGTTGTTATAATTAATACTTACGTATAATATTCTTGTAGTATAAATAAAATCGTGTTTCCATACACGTCTTATTAAAGAACAATTTATATGTTTCAATGCCGTAAATAACTCTGTAACTGTATTTTGAAATGTTATCCCAGCTTATACTCGAAGGAAATATAGTTCGTTAAGTTCATTCTGTACTGATTTTAAAATTAATTTCAAGCATATTACAGACATAAATTTCTATTAATTTAACCAGTTTTGTTTATTTCCAACATCTTTGTTCGCAGTACCGGTTGCTTTTTGTCGACATGACATTCGAATCAAATCATAACTACGATGTTGATTCTGATTTCGATGAGAAGTAAAGGTAAACAACATTGTCTTGAAAGAAATATGAAGGATCAGTGATTGCATCTTTTAACGATGCAAATTGTTATTTTAAAATAAATTTGGAAAATCGAACGCGAGAAATCCTTTTACGTTAAAATGGAATGTGGGTTTTTGGTTCGAAATCATGTTGAAAACTGGTTTATGCTTTTTTTGATTTGCTTTGCTCGATTTTTAAAAATTTTGTTTTCCGACGCGCTTTTTCGTTTAAGTAAACCCCATTTAAAAGTACTTATGGACTCTTATATATCGAAATAATATGCTTTCAGGATATTACACAAAGATTATTATAGTAAAAATTTGCTTATTGTGAAATAAAAAGCTTAATTTCAGACTATTTAAAAGAGAAATAAATTGTACCGTTAACCTTAGCTCCAAACTTAACCTTAACGGAATCCTGAATTAATGTTATGTATGAAGTTAAATTACAATAGAAACCTAATATTTGTTTGGGACCTATATATAAACAGGATGTTCTCATTCTACTGCATAATATAATTTCGCTCGGAGCGTTGGTACGTGGCCGTGATTACGGAGCATACATTGGCTAACTAAGTTAGGAACGCGACGGTATAGCGGAGCTCACAATTACCAGTGCATGTTTACTATATTACTTTGTATTATATTTACTTTATTGATTGATTTAAAATATAGTTAAAAATACGACATTCTTTTAAAAAATACACTAAATATATAATTATATCTTTCAAATATTTTAACAGTTTATAGCTGTCGGATACAATAAATATTTTAAAATTGCAGCCAGACAGTGATAGAGCCGGCACGGTAGTGAGTAACACAACCTCACAATACAGGCGGGAAGCAGAGGTATCAATCAATACCTTTAAGTTTGGTCTTATGATTGAGGTGCGAAAATTTTCATCCACTTTTTCATCCTTTTTTCTTCTTTTATTTATACCCCACTCCCTATTTCCTACGGTAAACCTAACATTGCATCCTTTAATATTCAGATTGATGCGTATTTTGAGATTGACGAGTACGCATATCGTGAGCCCCTACTTTCTCATTTGCGGAAGGCAACAATAAAAATACAAATTATTTATTTCGCTAGATTTTTTTTTTTAATCAAATATCTCTACTATTGACAGACGTCCTTTGATACAGAGTGCTTCACGCCCAATGGCATTGAAGATTTAATCTTTAGTATAGACTATACAGACAACAGTGATGTTTCTCACCGCCGATATTTTAATAGTGCGCTTGCGCACGCTACTAACAATGAAGGAAATCCCTTTCAATGTTAATTGTGAATAACATAAATAAGTGACGGGGACGAATTCAAAAGTGCTAATATTAGCTACCTTATTGTATCACAAGTTGTAAAAATAAAACGGGATTGCTTCTCGCCCACTTCTTTTAAGCGATTTGTGATTCAGGGAGTCATTTGTGACTCGCCCGTGACTAATCTCACTTCCAGGTTTGCGACACTCTGTTGCGACTAATATGATAATTATGAGCTGAAATGTGTGCGCCAAAGAAAGCAAATTGATGAATGAACGCTCAACTCGGGGAAATATTACTGGGAGAGAATTCTCAGAAACAAAGGAATTCGTGCTGCAGAATAAGTTTTAAGAAAATTTCATTTTATTCATTCAGTCAATATGGCGAACAAACGATGAACTTTCTTGAATCTATTATTTTCTGCATTTATAGTTTCACAGTTAAAGTACACCTAATTGATTATAATATTGAATTAATTAATAAATGTCCATTTAGTAGACCTTGTCTTATGTATACTGTATTGGAATATACTAAGAAGAGACAAATTAATTATAACCTATTTCTACTACTGTTTGATTTTTATATCAATACAATCTAATGTTATTTCCTGATACGCTAGATCACTAATGGCAAAAAAATACTAAGGATCTATGTTAAAAATTATACAGCATCTAAATATATTTTTTTAAATTGTTAATTATTGTTATTTACAAATACAAATTCAAATAAAGGGACAATGAAACAAATACTGACTGACCGGTTGGTGCAGTGGCAAGACACACTTGCCTTTCGCGCCGCAGGTCGTGGGTTTGATTCCCACCCAAGACCAACATTTCTGTGCATGAACATGTCCGTTTGTCTTGATTCTGGATGTAAAGACCACCGGAGGATGGGCATTGGCGTCCTTTTCTTAGTACGGTGGATCATACTGCGATCGTCAACCCGCCTGCCAAGCGTGGCGATTATGGCACTTTTCCCCCCAAAGATACGATAAATGGCGGAGGCCTATGTCCAGTAGTGGACGATCATAGGCTGAGGTGGTGGTGGTGGTGGTGGAAACAAATAAAGTGGATGATTCGTAGAACGAAAAAGTTCTTGAAACTCTTAAATGTCTTCCAATTCAACCCGGTAACGTACGCTCTAAAGGGCCAAACAAAAGCTACCGGTACAAACATATGGAACTAACTATGTTACATTTTAACAAGTTCAAGGAAACCGTACAGAACGTTTAAGCGCAAAATTGTGGTATTTCTTATTCTGTAAATGAAGCTTTACTTTCTTCTCGGTTAAATTTTATAGCTTTAAATTATAACTGACGTAATAATCCGAACTAAATTTAAAAATTGGGGCATTTCTTTGTATACGAAGTTGGCAAACGAGCAAGTGGTCACCTAAGTGATCGCTACCCATGCAACGCTACGTATGCAACAAGCATTTGCGAGTTTCAGATACGTTGCTTACATTTAATAGACAAAGGAGAGGATGGACAGAAAAATGGACATTTCCTTCTCCGTCAAATCCTCGTTCCTAAAAGGAAAGGAAAGGGTAGAAGGACTAAAAAGTAAGGCCTCCGGCACCTCACTCATCAACAAGAATTAAAATATTTAAAAATACTCTAAAAATACACGTGTTAATAATTTTATGTCCAAACCATTTTATATTTCATTTTAATTTGTTGTTTACAATAAATAATATAACTTGGTATGACGTCAATCATTAAGGATATCAGACATAATTCTGTACCCATAATCGCGTGTTACATCGCTCGCAGTCAAATCTACACTTTACTAAATACAGTTTCAAACGAAGTCAGCACGAAGTTAATCGTTTCAAAACATGCATTAATTGAACGAAGTGTCTCCAAAAATTTATTTATGGAACACTTGTACGGAAAACTGCTGTGTTTATTTTTAATGCAGTCGATTCGTTGAAGCTTCCAATGCGTACAGTCGAGGCGCCGGCGTCCGCAGGTCGTTCCACCTATGAATACCACAGTGACGGCTTGATCCTCAGACCTCAATTTCTCGGCGCCAATACTATCAGCAATAACTCTTCAGTATACCAGTATCCGGTCAAGAACCTCACCTCAAAACGCACCCTATCTTTGACCTTTGTAGAATCCGACCCGATTTCCGCTACAATTTCGTATTAGCATTCCAAATTGTCAGATTCAAGTCGGAGGTCAAAGACCCTGCAGCGAATGAATTTCTAGGCCATGTCTACACACTCCAAAGGTTTCGACGGAAATGGGACACGGTGTAGATGACTCAAGAGAAGCTATAAGTAAACAGTTTTATTAAAATATTTGCATTTAATTTATAAATTTAAGAAATAACCGATAAAAAAGCTTCTAATAAGTCAACTTGTTTTTCAATTTGATTAATTTCAACAAAGTAAGTTAGAGAGTAGAGTGTATATTTTATGTACACACTTGAAAAAAGACTGTTCTTTGAATTCTATCTCTTGCTGTACGCAAGAATCTCGTAGTACGCTCTCTAAGTAATTTCTGTGTGAACATTAAATACATGATAGAGCGTGCTGTCATTTATTCGCTTCTGAGATTTGAACGTTTCATTTTATTACCTTCTAGATTTATAAACAGTGACTAAGTAATGGGATTAAGCAAAAAATCGAAAAGCAAAAATGATTATTCTTAATATGGATCAGTCGTTGAAATCCAGGATATTTTGTTTACTAAAATCGAAATTAGATTTAAGATTTTTTCTGCGACAGAAAAATAGTTATTTGATTTTTCTACATTATTTATTTCCTTTGTTCTAAGTTGTTAATATGTATATAAAAATTCCTAAGGAATAGCGAATTAAATGTACGTATTATTTGTCAGGATAAATCACATAGCGTCGTACGTGATAGTTTCTTTTTAATTATGTGAAATAATGAAAGTTCTGCAAGTGTCTCTCTGTCACGAGATCTCGTTATTTACAGGATCCTTTTTACATTTTCAACAAACGTGGTACATTCCCGGCACGTTCACATTGCCTGTTGATTGGGGTTAAGCCCCTTCTTCTCTTAATACGAACATTGTAACGCTTGAATAGAACAAAGAATGCTTGCTTTGTAAACAGGTACACGAGGCCGTGTCATTCACCGCTAATTGTCGGTTTAATGTCGGTCAAAACAACGCCCACTAATTGAGGCAAAACGATAGATATACTTTTATAATCAGTCATCTTTCGCTAGGGTTTTAGCGATTTTGACTGTTTATTGAGACGCCGAAAAGCTTTTATATCGTTTCATCGGAGAAAAAACAACATCGTATTTTAGTGATTGAACCATGTCAGACGTAGTAAAATATTTTTATATGTATTATGTAATAATTATTATATGACTGTCACTTTTCTTTGTCTCGTTGGTTGAACTTATTGATGAAGTTGGTTATCCCCTTTTTTTACTTGGCATTGTCTTTTTCGTATATGTGCCATGTTTTGTTAATTGATATAAGTTATTGAAAAAGTGATGTTGGCGAAATTGCGAGGACATCACACTCGCGACTTTGCATTGAACGTTTGCATTCCCGCTGTTTAGCATCAATGATCTTTTGTTTCTCATTCCTGTTAAAATCACACTTGCTTCGGCGATTGATTCGATAAACATATTTTTTTACGTATTTTTATTGTTGCTGACACGTAAAATACGCGCTAGTCGTGGAGTTGCGGAAATAGATCACTACGACTAACTATTGTTGACATTAGTTTTTCTAGACGAGAGTATGTTCCTGATTACATTGGAATATTCCGACGTTATTAGATGTACCTACAATATACAAGAAAGTTTATTGGGACTGTGTTACGTTTTGCGGAAGCTTACAGTTCTACCATATAAAAAAAAGTTGGTATCATATAGTTAATAATTAAGAGTCTTTAAAATAAAAACACCTTTTACGGCCTTTGCTTCATTTTTTAAAAGTAACGTCTTTTTTATAAATATAATATTTATCAATCTCACTACACTGTGGTACGGTCGGTAATGAGATCGAATCCCAGCTGTGACCTTCAGGTTTAACGATTTATATAAATATTAAACAAATGAAGGTGTATTTGATTTCGTTAGTAACTACTTAGCTGAGTATAAATCAGAGTATTTTTAATTACAATTTAATGTAGATATTGAATTTGTTGTTGAAAAATTTCATTGTGGCACTTTAAAAATTAAATAAATTTCATACATTAATTATAACAAGATAAATATAATTTTTAATGTCTATGCATAAACACTCGTACGTGGAGTGGAAAAAACGATCCCTGGGTTAATGTCATCAAAGGGTTATTGTCGGGAGTCAACGGCACTTGAACCATTCCTTAAAACTTCTAATTGATAAATCCAAAGTCTTTTACATCCTAATCTATCGACTTCGTAGTATAGCTCTATAAAGTATCTAGCTGTTACATTTTGGGTTCGACTCCCAGCTGAGGCAAGGCTCCTTTACCATTTATGATAGGATTTGATAAATTTAGTTAATTAATAAATGCTTGTCCCCTAGTAGTGGTTAAAATACGTAAAAGCGTTTTTATCTGTTCTAAAAAGCGTAGTAACAGTAATAATAAAATCTCATCCTTTACAGATAAACCTTGTCGTGTGTAAACAGATTTCTATTGGGAGTGGCGAGTAATTAAAGCACGTGCCGTGTCTGGAAGCTCATTTCTCTGCGCCCGGCGCTCGGCGCTTTGCTACAACAGAAATTTCCGTTCTATTGATTGCTACAGAATTATAATTGAGTAGAAGATACTAGAAAGTGCGTCATCGTCCTAAGCCTCGTGTAACTTGTTTCTATTTACCATAAATATTACAATCTATTATTGGTTCGGAGATAGCTTTTCTTATGATAATTATAATAAGTTTTAATTTCTAACATCTCGTTAAATTTAATTACAGAGGTCTCAGCTACTTTAGACATACTGATCGGAGACAACCAAACAATTTGTATAAACTGGTCGTAGGAAAAATCGAGGGTGAAAGACCACGGGTTCGATCACTTACCTCAGGTCGGCCTTCAGTGGTATAACAAAGTACGATCCATGCGGTGTAGCGACAGTTGCTCGAAAAGTCACTGAAGGTAATCTCTTTAAAAATATTAACTAAGTTAATAGATTCATTAGTTCCTTTTTAAGATCTTATATGTTATGTTATGATGATGTCGACGTAATAAAGTGTCACATAAGTGACCACAAGCACGTTCAATATTACGTGATGAAACTATTATGATACAGCAACGAGACATTTATCCTCACGTGTCCGGACGGTCACATGCAACTCCGATGCAAATGGAGGTGATGCCGGAGGCTAGTAGCTTCACGTGTCTGCAGTCACGTGAGCGATCGTTACAAAACACAGATACGTCTGTTTGTATTGTTCAATTCAACAATAATATTAAATCTATCGTTATTTCTATTAAATTATTTGTATTGAAGGTAATTTTTCCAGTCCTTCTAAATCATAAGCTAATAACCTAAGTTAAAAACCGCTTAATATTTTTTATACTTGTGATGTCATCATTTCACGCCACGAGGCCTAATATTAGGCTTTTAAAACTTAACATTCAGTTTCCTTTTTTTTAATATTTCAGTGATACACATGTTTCGCTTCGAATCTGGGTTTACCCTCTCTTTTAATGTTGCTTTTACAAAATAAAGTGTATATTGGGATGAACTTTAAATACTGTATTATTTTAACCTTTAAAAAAACACCTTCTAATAAATGTGTTTTATGATCGGTAATTGAAAGAATCGTTAAACTTAAATGACACATGCCCGTGAAGGCATCGAAGGCGATGAAAAAAAAAATCAAAATACTTTTAAAAACTAAAATTGTTGGTAATAATATTATCAAGTACATATGTACTTCAATGAATTAATCTAGTTCGCGCTGTAACATAGTACGCGCACGAGTTTAGAGTCGTTACAGAGTTCAGAGGGGTGGGGGGAGGGAGGGCTAGAAGCTGCGCACTGAAACAATGAGTCACATTTGTGTACACTCCGACGCAATCCAGGTCAGCCGCGGCCTCGGCAAAGGTCGAGATGTTCGCTCGACACTTATTGTCCATGGTATTCACACCTTACTCACCGCGTCGAAATTTGAAATTTATATTTTATATTTATAATTTAAATTATATCGGCTGTTTGTAAAATAAAAATACTATAGCACTATGTAAATACGCTATATAACTATGTAATAACCTTTTTACTTTATCGATAGAAATTTTTATAAGCGACCATTTCTCCTTGTGAGTAAAATCCACTAAGTCCCTTGGTCGTGGCGCTAGGATTCCATAACCCAAAATACCTTTCCGAGATGACTGAACTTAATGATGTTAATAGTTTTTATTGGGTTATGAAACTTTAGTACATTATAAAACTGATGTTTAATTATCAACCGTATAGTAAATAACTATACGGTTTAGTACACTATATTTCTGGTTTTGAAGTATTTTTTTTTATTATTTAATTCCGTGTGCCTCGTGTTTTATTTTCGCCGTTTCGCTAAACAGACGTGTAAATGCGACCACTTGGCGATAGCATTAAACATCAAAGGTTAATCGCAGCTTGTTATGATCGGTCGAGAGGTTTTATCGGTTTATGAAACGTCTTGTTTTGAGCAGAATCGACCGCGGCGAGAACTGCAGAATTCTTATCAATTTTGTTGCAACGTGATGCAGATTGGATTAATTTTAATAGAGTTGCTACCCGGTTTAGAAAAAGTACTGCTTGTGTCTAATAGGTAAGCTCTGAAAAGACTCAGCCTATTTTTTTTTAATGGAAGAAGCTGGTAAACAAGCAGGCAAGCCACCTGGTGTTAAAAATGTAAAAAGGTATAGAAGTAAAAAATATACGTTTTAAATATTTTATGTTAGAATTTATTAATATTCGGAGATGTCCACGTAGACCGTCCGATGTCGGTGATTGAAGTTTGATTTTTTTTTTAAGTTACTGGGCACTGAAAAATGTTCATAAACTGTTAAATGTAGTGTTCTACTTTTTACTTTATACACACTTTGTGTCACATCGAGTAGTTGACCTACCGGGCATGGACGCTGTTCTTATTTTTTTCTTATAAGTTTGTTCAGTGAATGAAATACAGTAGAATCCGTTTATTATGACTCCGCCTATATTGAACAACTGCCTATTATGACGTAATTACACAACGAAGTTTGCTTTTCATATAAAATTCATTGTAACAAAGTCGGATATAATGACTTCGCTTACAGTGCGTACACATGTCGCTTATTTTTTTAAATCAATTTTTTCCGTTTATAGTGACCGACATGGTTCTTTACACCTTTGGTAATGTTCGTTGACTCCCGATAACGTTCGGCACGTGGCTCTTTTTTGTTTTGAATCTCACTGAGTAATTTACAGCTGAACGTCACGCATTGTTTTTAGTGATATCCTATGTAAAAAAATGTCATCTCAACGAAAAATCGAATGTGACGGAGAAGAGGAAGTCGAGGAAGAACTATTACCTACCGCAGAAGAGGCATTAAAGGCTGCAGAATTATTACCACGATTTGTTCATAGCAATGTTGAAAATGATAATTTGACCATGGCAATGCCTTCTATACACAATAGTATTAGAGACTGTTATTACAATAAAATAAAAAACAAAAGCAGACAAAAATGACAGCTTTCTTAAGTAAAAAATGAAAAATATACATACATACATGTATTGCGTGCAATTTTTATTTTGATTAAATATGCTATGT
>DWLR01005722.1:0-10679 GCA_018246295.1 Papilio alexanor hazarajatica
GCGCGCACCCAGCGGCCGACCACGCCGCCGCCGCCTCCACCGCTGCCGCGCCGCCGGTCCAGGTGCCCCACACGCTCCAGGTGCCGCGCGTGCCAGCGCGCAGAGTGCTCGCCCGGTGCGCGCCGCGATCGCCCTCCCTCTTCCGCGCCCTCCTCTGCGCCCTCCTCCACCCAAAGTGGCACCATAGTGCTGCACGCCCAGCGCCGGTACGTCTCCTGTAAATTTAAAGTTGTACAGTCAATGAGGCGTTTTAAAAATAACATTACATCGATCATTGCGGTGTTAGTTGGGACAAAAAATGTTAATACAGCACGTGCATTAGGTAAAACAAAAAAGTCGATGAACAAACAATTCAACCACGTTGTTACGTGACGTTGATAAAATTTAGGTGAAGATGTACGACTTTGTTTTATACGGAAACGGCTAGATTTACGAGGTGTGCAGACCACAACAGCGCAACGGCTAGCGGCGGCAGCTGCGGCGTCCAACCCTCCTCACTTTTATCGTTATCCGACATTTTTCACTCCCGCAGGAAATCAGGCGGCGCCGAGGCAGTGATTAATTAGTTATCCAACGAGCGTACCACAACGCCGCCGATTTCTATCGCATGCAGGAGAGGGGGACAATTTTCATTACGACGTTGCTAAATTAAAATTTACTCTAAGCAGCTCAATCAATTAATGTCTACTCTTTTAGATCACTAAAAGTAGTTCTATTTCACTAAAGTAACATCGCCAAGAAGAGTAATATATATATATAAAATTTTATTTTTTCTCTAGCCGTATTCATTTGAAGTTTAGTTTATAAACAAAAGTTTATTTCTTCTCTTTTTAACCGAAAATTCCCACTTACTATAGACATATTTGACATATTGATTATTATTATTATTTACTTGTACACACTACAATGACAGAGGAAGGAGTATGATAAATTAGGACTCATGATTAAAAATCCTGCCATGCATTTGAGTTCATAGTCTTGACAAATAAAGTGATACGTGTAATTAACGTAGTAGTAACTTACTAAAGTGTACAAAACTTTACTAGAACATAGTTCAGAATTCTCTCCAAACTTAATCTAATAATTCCTAGATGCAGTACTACGACACATCGGTCTTTTCCACCTAGAAGGCATGCAGCAAATCAGTCATTTACGTAATTTTTTAAAGATCCCTTAATCACTTAAAATTAAGCTGTGATGAAAACCGCGTAGTTTGAACCAATAAGTTTTAAGTATCGTATTAAACTAAACATGTTTTAGGATGCAACTGTATTGTAGAATTGACCAAGACAAAAAGAAAGACTTATGTATATTTAGAAAGACTAAAACTCTAATCTGGACTGACCGGTTGAATAATTGCCTCTCACACCACAGGTCGTGGGTTCGATTCCCAGCCAAGACAAACATTTGGTGTGCACGAACATGTCTGTTTATCTTGTGTCTGGGTGTAATTATCTATATATGTATTTATTTACAAAAGAAAAGTATTAATATATGTAGTATATCAGTTATCTGAGATCCATAACACAAGATCTGCTTAGCTTGGGATCAGATGGCCGTGTGTGAATAATGTCCCAGAATATTATTATTATTCTTTCAGGTATATTTAAAGAGTTTTTACGTTAACGTAAAAATTTATTTGTTTAGATGAAAAAGTAATTCAAAACAGTGTTCTTATCATATTGAGATGTATGCATAACAGGAAAGCTTGTGATGAATTAGTCGCCGTGAAGACAAAAAGATCCACGAGCCGTGACTCGCTGCTTTGCCAAGTGACGACGTTTTGCAATTAAATGCCTTCCGCCTCCCTAACGCTACGCCCCCTACAGACCTGAGACGCATGACGAACACCGCGCTTATATTGGACCTCGACATTTTTAAAGACATTGATTAAAACGTTTACTTAATTTTAGCGAGTGTTGTCTCTTGCAATTAATTTGAGATCTCATTGTTGCGTTTTATGCGATATAATTAACCGACTTCAAAGAAAATGCCTCCTCATTTTCTTTGAAGTCGAATTGTCTAATGGGACTAAAATAAGGCCTTCGGCACCTCACTCACCAGACGAAACACAAAAAACTTCTGCTTCACACCTGTCTTCTGTGAGGTCGTGTTATTTCACCGGTCGAGCGGGCCATTCGGTTCCATATTTTTATGTTTCGGTTATGTTTTTTGTACATTTGCTACAGCAGATCTTCGTCATTTAAGAACCGATTTAAAAAAAACTTTCATTGTTAAATTCTTACATTCGCAAGTGGGGTTATTTTCATGAGTTAATGCTACATGTCAGGCGTACTTAAAAGATTATAGATTATATCTACATAATTTTTTTGTGATGTATTAATGTGTAACAAGTTCCAATTTCATACAATAAGGTTCATTGTCAGCCATGCTAGTGACATATTAGCACATACAACGAATAACGAAACTTATGATTATATTTTTAATCTTGGTTATTTGCTATTTTAAGTGCTGTTCGTAAACGCTCGCCTCTTATTGTAAATTAAGCTTTTTCTATTTCTTATCCTTAAAAAAGGAAGAGTTATATAAAAATAAGAGTCAGTTTTGGTTTGTATTTAAAACGTTAAAAGATTATGTTTCATTTTACCTCCTTCATATTTTCACCCAGATATAATCGTTTAATATATGCGATTTAAATTATATTGAAAGGAAAGTGAAAGAGATATTGTCTTAGTACCTTGCTAGAAATCTGACCAATAATTTCAATACTCCAGTTACCTCTATAACAAAACTTTTCAATGCATGGATTTAGTTCCAGGTAGGAAAAATATTAATTCCTAAGTTTCGAAAATTACCGAGCTGTCCATACAGTTTATATAAAACTACCGTGATTCATGAAGTCAGCAGCTTTCTACCTATATATATATATTTAGACAGTCTACTCTATCTTCTTCCGAGTATGTTAGTCACACACAAGTAACCTCGGATGTATAATAAATCACTACTCCACCTTCACCAGTTCTGTGACAGTATGATTCCTCGGTCGGTCCTGATCTTTCATACTGCTATTGAACTTATAGTTTTATTGAAAAATATTTGAAAGCATTGAAATCTGCATTATTAATATCACTATTTTTCCCTTAAGAGACTAAAGTTATGTCACTGCTATTGATAGTTTCTCCTTAAATATTCTAGTGGAGACTAAATTCAGTTAACATTGAAGTTAAGTAGAAACGCTTTAAGGCGGCATTGCTTAAGATTGATTTACTCGAGCGTGTATTAAGTGCACCACCTAGAGATAATTTCATTAAGCCCGTGACAATAGCCTATTAGTGGAAGGAATAATCGTTGAATGACTATTAGCTATTAAGTTAACGGAAGGGCATTAATTGGCAGATCCAGTTTAACCTTCTTGTCCAATATCCGGCCGAGGCGTCAGCGATATGTGGTTTCAAGACATTAGGAAACAGATTAGGTTTAATCTTAAACAAACTAGTAGGTATAACCTGCACTTTATGTCAGGACTAACAAGTTATTTTTGTTTTAAGTAAGACAACGAATATTTGATGAGGGTGAGGTGTGGAGGGCCCTCCGTCCCGATGAACTTATAAAAACACCAGGAAATCGCTGGATGTGGTATGTAGCGGACTGCATACTGTGGAAGGCATTGGGGAAGTCCTATATCCAGCAATAGACTGATGAGGATAATAACGAGAAAAAGTATATTTTTTACTTATTATTTAATATTAATCAATATATATGGCAATTATAAAAGTGTTATTTCAAATTTCGACTTTTACATTAAAAATTAGCATTCTAAAAATCACATTTTATATCAAACGTCCGAATTTATTTTTGTCGTCATATCATGTCAACTCAGTCTAGGTCACATATGGCTACCTAGTCACCTATAGACGACACACAATCCCGAAATTAAGAGATCCTGGTTTTTAATGCAATATAATTCTTAATCGTCCCGTAAATAATTAAAACATTTCCTATGTTGCTTTGGACAATCTAAATTCCTAATGGTAATAGATTTTTTTAATCGGTTCGCGGTTTGTTACAAACAAACAAATCGTTTTTTTAATAATATTAGTTAAGATAATAAATGTATAATTCGTGAAGAATCATACTTGCGATAGTATAGCGAATTTAAGGGAACGATTAATGATCGATGCCCCAGCGGTTTATTAGTATACGGCGCTGTCTGACAAGTCAGTACAAATGTACAGCGTGTAGAACGAAGACATCTCAGCGGGCTGGCGGGCTGGCGGGACGTTCCGTACTGCAATCAATCAATGCTGTTCTCATCGGTCAAATAATTATTAATAAATAACTTATTAATTTTTCTGACAGCCGATTTATATTTTAAATTATTTTAACACTAGATACATACATGACGTTTTTCAGTGATAACAATGAGAGATCCTATGGAAAGAAGAAATGTATCTGTTATGAAAAACATTTATTTTTATATTTTTGTTTATTACTTTTTGGTGTGTTATAATGATATTTGGGTTATCTCATTCTTTTTTTTTAATTATGTTTTAGTAATTTATTGTAGTACGCAACAAAAATGTATGGTGTAAAAGAATGGTTTGTTCTTTGTGCTTAGAGGGATGCAATGTCAATCCATCTGCTTGTCGTGTAATTATTTGGACATAAACTCTGGTTACATTAAAAAGTATCACGCTCGCCAGTAGTGTGACTCATTATTTAAAAAGGACCCAAAGGCCGCCATCCTAGCATGAATTGGATGGTTCGACCGCAGACATATGACATGACAATTCATCTGATTGTGGCCGATGTCTATCTACAATTCCCTTTCTCGTTATCTTCCGTCCAACATGAAAAATCTTACCACTGAGTGAAATTACCGTTCATTTTACCTCTAAGAAAGATCGAAGCGTTTACCTTTGAGATACTCGTATCCATCCAGTTGGTCTTAATCGTCGACCAATTAGGTGGTTGTTAATTATGTAAGTTGTTCGACGCCGGCGACTTCAGGCGAGTTATTTATTCAAGTGGAACCATATCCCTCCTCTAATGGCTTAAGTTGACTCATAAAGCTATATAAAGCGATGTTCAGGAAAAAACTACACTTGTAGGTGGCGATCGTTCGACACGTTTTAATGTCTGTTTGTTAAAAGGTGTGCTTGTTATTTCTGCACGAAGAAGAAAATGTGAGTGCATTTTTTCTCACCGTGTAATTACGATGAAACATCGTACCTAAAATTAACTATAATTATGTAATAATGTAAACTAACAAAGTTTTACTACTACTGCACACAACGGGAAATAAACGACAAAACGTAAAAAAACGCTGAACAAAACTTGTTCAGCTGATGACGCTTGCTAAATGAGTTACCAATTTTGTGTACGAAAGAGGGAGAATAAATATAAGGTGAAGAATTGGAGGAAATAATGTGAATCGGAAGGGATCCTATGATAACACACTCATCAATCGTAATGCATAAGTAATCCTCTACTTCACCATAGATATACAAGTTGCACAACTGCTGCAAAATTTACCATTGATATTTGTTTAAACTTCGATATATATCTCTTGGATAGGTTTTCAGGAGTTAAAAATACCTCTACAGAGAGTCAGTGAAATTTATTAGATGTGTTGTTTGGGGGAACAACATAACTCATTCTCGTAACGCGGAGGGGTAGGCAGAGATTATGGACTTCCATTTGGCGTGATCCTGGCGAACCTTCTTCTTCTTCTTCTTCGCTTCTTCCAGATTCATACATCTACGCATGCATGCATGTCAATAATGTCAATAATCAACTTAAATGTTGATAAGCATTCCATATAAAAAATAGCGTATATTCCAAGGCACTAAATATTTATTTTCATAAACTTGACTAAACTTTTTTATACGACTACTATTTATGTGTAGTCTATCCGTATCTTACATATACAGTGCTGTGCTTTGGTATTTGTAAACTTTGTGCAGAGCTCTACGGCGTAGCTGTTTCGACGTAGCCATTGTACATACGTGCTGTACTTTAGTCCCGTAAACAAAACATTTGAATTTTTACCGAAAGCGTTCTTTAACACCTATAACTATAATATATGTTAAATTAATTAATTAACATCGGCTTACTCACGTTTTGATTGTCCGGCGACGGCACCGACTAGCGCAAGACGCGACGCGACCGCGAAGTTATCCTAAAAACTCGCCCTGAGGATGGACCCCCGATGGGTCAGAAACTAGTCGGTGCTGTCACCGGACAATCAAAACGTGAGTAAGCCGATGTTAATTAATTAGTTTAACATATATTATAGTTATATTAAACAATATATGTGTCGAAAAAGGAATTCGAGGAACTTTAATGTCGAGAAAATTATTATGATGAAAGGACGCAGATATATTTAGTGCCATGAATATTCAATGCACATGAACTCAAAGAAGAATGTATTGCCAAAAATATCTAGAAAAATCATCTGAAAAAGTTGCTTCTGAATACATTCGATGCCCAGTAATTATCGTGTTGTACTTTATTACTACTTGACTTGTTATTGTGTTTTATTTGTAATTTATTATTATGCTATTTTCATTTTCCTTTCAAATACGTTACAATATTGTTCTTTAACATATTAAATTAACTAGGTATTAGGTGTTATGTTTTTGTTTCACCTTTTAGTTGTTTTTTTATATTGTACTGTATTAGAATTTAATCAATTACTGAGTGAAATTTTCGTCAACAAACTGTATGCAACAGTTTGGAGAATTTTTATTGAAATTTACGTGTAAATTTTGTTCTTAAATAAATAACAAAAATTAAGATTCAGGTAGTCGTATAAATAAATTATATAATCCACCACCACCTCAGCCGTCGTATGATCGTCCACTACTGGACTTAGGCCTCCCTCGTTGATCGCATTATTGGGAGGAATATGCCATAATTGCCACGCTTGGCAGGCAGGTTGGCGATCGCAGTATGTTCCACCGTATTAAGAGGACGTTGCGCCCGTCCTCCGGTGGTCTTTAAATCCAGACACAAGACAAACAGACATGTTCATACACACAAATATTTGTCTTGGGTGGGAATCGAACCTACGACCTGCGGCGCGAAAGGCAAGTGTCTTGCCACGGCTCCAACCGGTCAAAATATTTAATAATTAGAATAAAATTGAAGGGGAAATGTGTAAATTTGTTGTTTTGTCCTTTTAAAAAATTATATTTTTATTTACACATTAAGGCATAAGGTTTAAGATTTCTTTTTATTGTTAGGATAACGTTGGGTCAAAACTAAAAAGCAGCTCTATATTGAAATAGTCCACAAACGGACTTTAATTACTGTGCCTTTTTGCAACGTCCTCAAAATATTTTTTAACGAGTCGTTGTAAAATGAAAATAATATTTGAAGAGGTAAATAGCACAAAACAATACAAAAGAATACAATAGATATTAATAACAAGACACAACGCTCACTTTTAAGAGAGAAAAATAATCAGTAATTTATTTATGTAACTAAATATATCTAGATAAATAAAAACCAAGATAAAAAAGCATGAGTCCTTATTTATTTGTTTTATTTATGATCACCTGTAGTAAAATTTTCTTTCTGTCTGGCCTTTGCGATACGGATCCATTCTGGAACCGTTACTTCTTTAAATCATCCTGCCGCGATTTAAATTGTTCTGCTGTTAATTGTAATTCCATTCCATACTCGTACATTCCATCTCAACCTATGATTGTCCATTTCTGGACATAAGCCTCCCTATTACGCATTATTGGGGATAAATGTACCATAATCGCCACTATTGGCAGACGGATTGTCGCAGTATGTTCCACCGTACTAGGAAAGAGCGCTGCTGCCCGTCCTCCGCTTATCTTTACATCCAGACGCAAGACAAACATTTCTATGCTAACAAATGTTTGTCCTGGGTGGGAATAGAACCCACGAGCTGCGGCGTGAAAGGCAAGCAAACCAAACGCGCCAACCGATCCATCAAATGCGTCGCCAACCGTCGTTAATTGTAATGCCTTGCTTATATTGTTCCTTTTTGGATACCATTCAGTAATTATTTCATTTAATTTCCATCAATTCTCGTAGCACAAGCTATTCAGAAAGAGAAAGTAAGAAAGTGGAGATCAATATAGATGATCTTTGTCATAAAAACAAGCTACTTCTAAAGAGAAGTAATCGCTTGCCGATGATGGATTAACAATTATAAATTTTGAATACTTAGATTATATGAGAAGCAAGCTTCTCAATTTACTTAAAATGAAATACAAAATTTCAATTTATTTTTGTAAATCTAAACTAAAATTATGAAATTAATGTGTAAATTTAATAATAGCAATAAAGGATTATTTCATTTTTTGTAGTAGCACTATAATAGATTTTAGTGAGTGCGAAATATAAGACTGTGACGTGTATAGGTGTAGGTATAGGTAATACTATGACGGACAGTCGCGTGTTGCGCCGTATGTATGTTAACGGCCTCATAATGTGCGGGCAATTTGCGGTCTCTAGTGTCCATTTATACGTGACAATAAAAAGTGCCCAATAAAACGCCCCTATCAAGCACATTATTCTATTCTACTCAATGAAGTAATTGGGCACAATGTTCTATAGAGAAAATATAACTCTCGGAAAAGTTAATAATCATAATTATTCCGTCATTTTTGGTCTTTTTATTTTATATTTCTTTATTTACAAAAGAACATATTACATTATTCTGCATTTCTGTACATAAGAATTAAATACTTAAAAGAGCCAATAACGGAGTTATAATTTACTAACAGAAGTTATAATATAATTTGGCACTGATAGAAGTCTTGATAAAATATAATTTAACGTAAATATTTACAATTAAATTCATTTTGAATAACAGATCGGCGTAAATGGGAGAGCATTTACAAGCATGTTGCTTTTTTGGCAAATCGATGGTTACTAGAACATTTTCATTTGTACCCCTAATAATTGATATCAGATAAAAGTGCAGCGAAACGTAGCCGGATTTAGCTAGGTTATAAATAATATTGACTATCCTCAATAAGCGAAAAATGTATCAAATAACTTTAGGAAAAGAGAGAGAAACTGTTATGTACATGAGAAATGAGTGAATTTTGAGTGATATTATTTTTGGTGCAATAAACGTGAGAAAGCTTTTCTTTCCGGCGCGATTGGAAATACACAATCTCACACTCTGTATCTGATAAATCAAGCGATAAGTGTTTCTGTTCTGCACATTTCTAGTACAATCTCTTATCAGTTCAATCAATAGTAAGCTAAGAAATTGAAAATTAACTTAATCGTTGTCCCTTTGATAGTAGAAATGTCATTACTGAGCTTTTTTTTTTAAAAATAACTATAGCAAATAAGGTAATACATAGTTTGGTCTACAAGCAATTCCCGAAGAAAAAATATAAGGGCATATAACAATATATTAACTATCAAAAATCACTAGCATAGAGATTAATTAATCTACAGATCATACAAGTCTAACGAAGTGAAAACGTCACCAATAACACGAGATATTCCGCTCTATGTATATTTAACAAAAGACTATTACTAAAGGGCCGTTATTGACGCAGAAAGCATTCAATGAGCGGACTATTCACACCACATGCCGATCTCTTAATAATCTAGCATTTCTAGTTAAGTCTATAACAGATAATATCCGCCGCTTGATGGATGAGACACGGCCGGGCAAACGCTGCGTCACGGTGATCAAATCACACCGCAGCCCGCTCACTCACCCCTGTCCCGTCTCCCCCCGCTGCCCCCTCCACTTACCTTCACTACCACACAGCACAATACAATGTAAGTAACCTACATCTCACTCCTCACTCCGTTGTTATAACTTCTATTCTTGCAAAACAATACCGCTGTGATTTATTGTTTTGAAATCTAAATCGTTCCGACCAATAGTTTCCAAATGGAAACGATATTTTTTATTTTAAGTTTTTATAGAAATATTTTTTATAACAATCGAAAGCTTTACATCATGATTCTAGCTGATGGTAAAGGGGAGAAAGGGCTTAGATATACAGCGCGTTAGTTTTTTTTTTATATAAGAAACAAAAACAAAACTAACAAAAATAATGAAGCAGAGCTTCGTAAATATTGACCTTGTCTCATGGTTCCACAATTATTGATTTACCATTTTCACATTGTTGTTGTAAATGTGCATTTTGCCAAAAAAAAAAATTATTTTATTAATAACGTCTCTCCTCTGACTTCCCTGCAATCTGTGGGAATGATTTCGAGAGAAGGGACGGAAGTCAGTAACAGGAAATCAGAAAAGCGCGCGCTATTTGATTTGACTAATGAGCGGTCTCGATAAGGTTAATTTGTGTCGCTACTCAACTTATAATTTTTAGGTGTTAGTGTTCATTATTACCAAAGTCAAATATCAAATGCCAACTTAAAAGTCATGTGCGTTATTGTTAGACGCACTCATTTTTTTTTATAAAATCATTTCATCATTTCTCAGCAATATCGTAGTACTAAGAAAATGTGAAGTGCCAATATTATAAAGGAAAGTCCAAAGCACACATGTAATTTTAAATTTGATTGTATGTGTTTCTTGTTACACAATTAGTGAAAGATTAACGACTGAGTAAAATATTATTCGCTTCCTGGTGAATGAATATTTGAATAAGTAAGCAGTGTGAATTAAAAATTATGATACATTGCAAATGGTAGTAACAATAATTTCAATTCGCTTATAATAAAATCATCTCAACGAG
>DWLR01005723.1:0-10679 GCA_018246295.1 Papilio alexanor hazarajatica
TCTGGTGTTGCGGATGTCCATGGGCGTCGGTTCACTTAATGTTAGGCGACCCGCTGCTCGTTTGCCTCCTTTATTCTTTAAAAAAAAACAATACAAAATATTTTCAGAATAGAAAATATTTCACGAGTACGAAATGATTATGAAAAATTGAATACTTCTAAATACTCCATACTCGTTCCTAGCTAGCGGTCACTTAGATGAACGCTTGCTCGTTTTCCACCACCTTGTATATATACATACATGTTATGGTTCTTAGATGTTGTTTTTCCTTAGCTACGATCATTTCTTGTTATTGAAAATTTTGCCTAGAATCTAAGAGTTGTGCTTTAATGTCTAAGGTTCCGATATAAAATGTACTCAACAATATGTAGGTCTCCTGGTCCTGATATTTTAGTAACCAAAATCACTGACCGAACCTAAGACTTTATTAAGTATTGTGACATTGATGCCATTGTGCCACATGACCAGTTAAGAAGCTAGTCATATGTAACACCTAATTATTAGAGGGATGATAATATAGAACAGACTTTTAAAAATGAACATTTCTGTTAGATTTCATTGGGAAAGAAAAATAAATAGTGAACAAGAGGATATTACTTGGAAAAGAAAGAAGACTGATACTAGAGCAAAGTGAAAAGCTATTGGTACGAAATAGATAGCGAAGATTGCGATTTTCAGTTTAAAAACGATTTTATTTTTTGGTAAAATCTCCACTTCGATGCAATTGGTTTAATGCTTATGGAATATTAATTAATAGCACTGAATATTATTCAACTTTGTACATTTGTGGAGAAAACCCCTAAGTTGAAAACCCTAAGTTGCGGTGCGGCGGCGCATGTCATTTTACCGTGTGTCAGTTCTGATTCGTAAGGTAAAAACATAAATTGGCGGCTCCAGCGTCTCGCCGTCGCGACGGGGTGGCGCCGCCCATGTGACATCTCTGCTACTATATGTTCGTTAACTAATTATAAAATTAAAATAATTTTTATATTTCAGAAATGTCCAAGTTAATTGCTTTGAGCTTACTCGTAGCATTGGTCGCTGCTGATCATCCGATATCATTGTATGGAGATTTCGAGGAGTTTGGGCCGACCGAAGATGTAGTGACCACCAGGAGTAACGAACGGTATAGGTTGCCGCAGAGTATTATACCGTTGGATTATGATATATATATAGATTTATATTTCGCTGAACGGACAGACAGACCTTTTAGTTACGATGGAAAGGAATACATTATTATTAAGGTATGTGAAGCTTACTGTTGTAAGACGTTGCATAAAGGTACTTGTGTGATTTTACCTATTTACAGTTTAAAAGTGGACTTTTATATCTGTATTAAATTGTAACAGACATAGAAAACAAATGAATGAATCCAGTTAAAAATAGTTAAAAACAGCTGTCGTAATTTTTTTCTACAAAAGTAGCTAATATTTCAAAAATCTTACGCACGTGTGAATAGCTTAAGGTAAACAAAAAGAAAATCGCATGCGGGTTGGTGAGATATTTACGTGGCTGTCACAAACACAATTAACAAGTCTTGTTTTGTACACGTCTAGTACTCTGGTATTGTAATATTATAATTGTATATTATATAATCTAATCTGGTTGCTGCTATTATATATGGCCGTTGCGAATTTATTTGATTAGATAAAAAAATATTTATTTTATTTAAAAGACTATCAATATTGAATACACTCACGGACGAATTTCCGGGAGTGTACGAATGTCTGTGTGAATACACTGGGCGTTAAACTTATGCCCGACAGGAATTCAAACAGAATTTCGATTAAAAATGAAGAATTGTTAAAGCAATGAGCTTGCGATTTGTAGATTTTTTAAGTACAAATAAACATTTATTAAAACATTTTAAAAATGCCCATTTTAATATGAAAAGTCATAATTATATAGTTAGAACGATGAGAGAGTTAGAATTACAATTACATCTATTTATTACATCACATTGATGAATGAAATGACATGTTTACAAATTTGACGACGATCCCAAAACGTTGAATATGTTTGAAAAGACAAAAATTAATGTTATTTTTAATTCAGTACACTTGACAAAATAATGTTTGGTCACACAGAGGCCTTTTCGAAAAATTCTATGGTTGGATGTTGGCCATCTCCATCTGTGGATGTTGTGTCGAATTTGTAAGGAACACTTGAAGAATAACTTGTTACCTTAATCATTTTACTCTTGCAGGCAGTAGAACAGAATGTAACTCAAATCGTGCTACATTCAAACGTGGGTTCAATAAATTCCATCAGTGTTCTAGCACCTTCTGGGTCACCGGTACCATTAAATCTGTTAGAACCATTTACACTTGAGCCGCAGTACCATTTCTTGAAGATCAATTTGGCACAGACTTTAGCAGTACATACAAATTATACACTTGTAATAGATTACTCTAGCACAATGAACGAGGGACCAATGAAACGTGGTATCTGGAGAGGATGGTACATTGACGAGAACGGTAACGAAAGGTGAGATTAAAATTGAATTAATCGTTTTACGTGTATAATAAGGCATAAACAAAAGTATTTCTAATACAGGTCGCGTTCATTTCTTTATTATTTTTCTCAGATTATTATTTAAATCATTTTTCATGCTAGTAGTTCTTCAATGTTTTCACACCTAACGAAAAAAGTTTTTTTTTTTTGTTCAATGATTCTGCGTTTTTTTTAATACAAAATAACTATGTTTATAAATGTAATTTTAAAAAAAATAACTACGTTATCACTACCATGTTTTCATTATATTTGTATGACTTTTTTTCATAAAACCTTATAATCATACACGATTTTGAATATTTTAGAATCTACGCCACAACACACTTCCAACCATATAACGCTAGACAAGCTTTCCCCTGCTGGGACGAACCTCTCTTCAAAGCGGTATTCAAACTCCATCTGTCAAAGCCAACAAGCTATTCGGGAACTTTCTCGAACACACATATTCAATCAACGGACAGGTAAGAATTGAATGCATTTGTATTGGTAACTGTGTAAACATTGAATATTGTTTTTAACTGTAATTAAAAATATATGAATGTATAGAAACTCAATTGTATCTAGTAAAAGTTCGTTCGTGTTAAGTCTAATAAGCAATAAGTCATCAATGCAACTGTATGGTAAATATGGTGGAAAAATTCGAGAAAATTATATTTTTAGCGATTAAGTATAATGGATTTATAAAAAAACACTTTTTCAGGATTAAGTTTAATGGATTTCCAAAAACGCACCTTTTAAAGATTAAGTTTGATGGATTTATTAAATTAAAATACACTTAACTGTCTTAAATCAAAATAAAGTCATTGATGTCATATTTTAATTAATGTCCTCGTTAGTGTTTATTGTAAAAAAATACGTGTTTAAGCCACACTGTTTGAAGTACTTAATAACATTATACATTTTTTTTTTCATTCTCCGCTCTGAATTACGAACAGGTAAGGGATTCAGTTTAAAAATTGAATTAAGTTAACATACAAAAGACAGGATACAACCGTTACATTCGAAACCATTCTTTCAACCGGTCACTGTGAACTTGACTTTCTAAATTACATTGATTTGATCGGTTAGAACGCGAACAAACTATACTGTGATGTAATAAACCTTAAAAAGTATTTTAAACGGTCAAAATTAGTATTACTAATATTAAGTAAGGCTATCAGGGAAAATGACAAACGAGAGCAAAATCGTTTTAGTCCAGAAATAAACGACTACAGATTTAGTTTAGTAAACGGCGACAATTCAGCTACTAAATAATTATCCTACATTACAGACTCGGCAACCGCACCCGTGACAACTTCTACGCCACGCCAGTAATGTCTTCCTATCTGGTTACCTTCCTCGTCAGCGAATCTTTTACCGTGATTGCCGAAGATACTTCTTTCGATCCTCCTATCAGGATCATCGGTAGATCCAACACCGTCGGCTTGGGGAATATGGCTCTGAACATGACCGTGCAAATGACTAAATATTTCGATGAATACTTCGGCATACCGTATTCAGATTTGCATCCTTATTTGTACAACGATCACATTTCTTCACCTGATTGGGCGTCCGCGGGCACCGAGAACTGGGGTATGGTGAGTTACAGGTTAGTGTATGATATGGCTCATTGTTACATTAATATAACATCGACAGTATTTTTGACAATTATAATTATATTAAATCCATTTATTGTGGACCACGAGTACATACTAGATGTTGTCGACAATCTTATATTACCCCTGTACATTACTGGGATGAGCGTATTTATACCATATGTTCTATCAAAGTTATAAGTGAAATGGTCATATTTTGGGAAACTATTGTTTATACCATAGTTCGGGTGAAAATACACCACACATACAAAAAGCGACTTGTGTTTAATCGTCAAAGCTGGTCAAGAAAATTAGTATGATAAGAATGGGCTTATTAAAAAAAAGGAGATACTTTACAACACAGCTGTACTATAATGTGCCACAGCCATAACCCATAGCCTATACAGTCTTGTATAGATTAATGAGTTTGAATAGATTAGAGATTTCCATCATCTGCGTTCCAGAGAACTTTACATGGTGTTAGACCCTCGCGAGACGATCATGTCGGTGGAGCACTACGCGGCGACGTTGATCTCGCACGAGCTGGCGCACAAGTGGTTCGGCAACCTCATAACCTGCTACTGGTGGAGCAACACTTGGATCAATGAGGGTTTCGCCAGCTACTTCGGTTACATAGCAACGTATCAGGTGAAAGCTTTGAGTCTTTCTAATTTTTTGTGTTCTGATGGCTGTCTCCGTCTGGCTATTCTGCTATTTCACTGGTGTCATATTGGAAAATCATTACGACACACCACACTATACAAACTAAAAATAACTGTTTTATATCAACATGATTTTACTATCCATCGCTGATATTTGAAAATATTTTTATTCTTTAACCGACTTCAAAAAAGGAGGTCCTTATAAATCATGCTTGCTTGTTGTATTTGGTTGCTTGCTTGTTAATGGTTGCTATTGGTTTATATTTCTCTTTTTTTAAACTATAGTACAGTGATTTATAGTCATCGATCAGTGTATTTTAAGTGTGTTAGAATTGTAAGTAAATTATATATTTCCAGGTATTCCCGCAATATGAGCATAATGAACATTTCAACTCCCGATACCTGCAGACCTCACTGTCCTTCGATTCTGGAGCATCGACTGTGCCAATGAACCATCCCGTTAACACGCCAGCTCAGGTAACCGGTCATTTCGGTACCATCAGTTATTCGAAAGGCGCAGCTGTTCTCAGGATGATGGCTGATATGATCACTCCTGCCACGTTTAGAAAAGCTTGTCAATACTTTTTGCGTAACTAGTAAGTAATATTATGTTCCAAAAACTAATAATCTTGATGTAAACCGGAAAGCTGAAGTATTTCTGCCTACTCCAATTGCATAAAAAGTCACAATGATAATTTACTTTCATTTATTTCAAGTGCTTACGAAGCAACTGATCAATTCGATCTGTACGCCGCTTTCGCGCAGGCTATTGAAGAGGACGGAACTCTAAGGGAGTACCAAAATTTCAACTTCACCGAGTACTACCGAGTCTGGGTCAATGAACCTGGCTACCCTCTGCTGACGGTTAACATTAATCAGGAAACTGGTGAAATTGCACTCCGTCAAGTAAGCTTCAAATACTTTAATATCGTAAACTTTTAATGTTTGCTCAATGTTATGTTCCTTAGCTTTACAATTTTCTGTTACATTTAAATGTAAGTACTTATTACATTGTTTTTGTTAATCTCTGAACTTCAACTATATGAGAGTTGTAAATTTGTCGAGGCCACTTCACTATCATTCAATAACTTACGATTGGATAAATAAAAAATTATGAATATTTTTTTTATTCAGGAAAGGTTCTTCGTAAGCTCGTCGTCAACAAGCGAGCAGATATATCCCATACCAATTTCATTCTCAACAAACTCAAACCGCAGCTTCGAAAACCTGAAACCTGTCTATATGATGACCTCTCAACGAGCCGTACTGATGAAAACGGCAGTGCAGGAATGGGTTATATTTAACAACTTGCAACACGGTACGATGGCAGTTAATTTGTGCTTTGCCTATTGTTTCACTCGACAAAATAATATATTTCACATTTCTTGTTTTCCAGGTCATTATAGAGTGACTTACGACGAAAATTCTTGGAATTTAATTGGCGATGCCTTGTCCAACGATCCCGAATCTATACATTACTTAAATAGAGCACAGGTGCGCATGTTTATTAAGATATTATTAAAATTTAAGTAATCGTTGTTTGTAATTGAGATGATATGAAATAACCGTTTAAGCAATGTACATATTATGCATAGTTCCTACCCTTGTGGCCAACCGCCATTAGTAGGAAACTTGAGATTATTAATATATACTTATATGTCTTACATGTGGTTGTAGGTTCTCCTCCTCCTGTCATATTTGAAAATGAATAAGCTCAGAATAAAGAAACTGCTTTTATTGTACAAAGATTTTGCAGGTTTTTCCCTGTTTAGTTTTGAGACCATGTTTTATTTCACATTTTAGGTCATCGATGACGTCTTTGCTTTGATGCGTTCCCGAAGAATGACTTTTAACTTCGGCTTTAGGATCATGAGGTTCCTACGCAACGAAGCTAATTACCACGTATGGAACCCGGCGATCAGCGGATTTACTTGGCTCCGTAATAGGTTGCGACATCTGCCTGATGACCAAGCGAAATTAGATGTAAGTTATTTTTTTTAATTAAACAGAAATTAAAGGCTTTATGTCCCGTAATTTAAGTCAAGTAGTAAGTATATTACCAATAAGCGCATATTCCAAGATTAAGAATTTGTTTCATAATGTTTTACGATCTACAAAAGCTTCATACTGGTCTGTTCGTCGCATAAGTAATAGTAATAAATGTAATAAACACTTGAGTATTTTTAATTACTTGAAAGTTGTGATGAGTCACCGATTTAGTTCGATTGATACATGGTAATTTTGCTTTCACCATACAATAATTTGGTTATAGGCATTTATTCTAAGCCAAATGGAACATGTAATTGAGACTGTTGGCTTCGAACCCGGTACCAACGAGGGGCCCACTACGAGCCTCACTCGTCAAGAAGTCCTCCACTTTGCATGCACGCTAGGTTACGAAAAGTGTGTTAAGGAATCACGCGACAGATTTATCTTGCTTAAGAATGGTAACTGGTAAGTTTCTTGATATTTTTAATAACGTAATTAAAAATATATCTATGAGATTAGAGTGGTGAAAGTGGTCAATAATAGTACCCGTAGCCAAAGCGTAATGAGATAGCGAGAGAGATGAGCCTAGGACCGTGTCAAATGGAAATCCGTAATTTATATCTAATAATCATTTCATTTTAGGTCGTGAAACCCTATTTATGGATTTTGTTCAGTTTTTGTGTAAATGTAAAATAACTAGTATGAATAATGAAAACCCGCACCAGCTTTGTCCGGATACATAAATAAAGAAAAAAACATATAGCCTAGGTAGGAAGAATTCGGTGGACGAATTTTTTAAATTTGTTTAGTAGTTTTTAGGCTGAACTGGAATTAAGAATCTTATCTACTTATTTTATTAGTATAGATAAAATATTTTTTTTGTCAACAGGGTTGATCCACGAATACGTCGTAATGTGTATGTGACTGGTATAAGAGAGGGGGACCAAAGCGATTTCCAGTTCCTACTTGACCGCATGACGAAGTCTAACTTTGCGAACGACCAGCTAGAAATGCTGCGAGCGTTGGGCGCGGCTCGTAGCCCAGAGCTCATTACACAGTCGGTATCTGGTAACATTACTTAGTGTTAGAGTGAACTTTTATAAAGTAACATCAGTTCGATTGCAAAATATGGCAGATACGAAACTATATAGGAGGTTTTACCCCCTAGCTAGATAGGCAAATTATTCATTTCATACTCGGCAAAATGATAGTGTAAAACTTAAGTATGGATTATCACAACGAGTAATAAAGTTTGATGTTAAGCACACCCTCCTAATTTCAAACTTCAGAAAAGGAGGAGGTTCACAATTTGCTTGTATTTCATTTAATTTTAAATGTCATTGACTCTTGGGTTCCGAAGATATACCGTAAATTGACATATTGGTTGATTTAAGACAAGCCCAGTTTGGATTTACTGAATTTGTAAATTTGTAATTGATGTATACAAATTTTAAGTCGTTTTTTTTTAATTTAGAAGACTATTTCAATATAGTAAACCTTGTAATATGCACCCAGGGTAAATTCTTATCGTTTCTGGATGAATATGTTAACATCAGAATATTTTACATGTTAAGTTAATACAGGAAATTCCGAACATTCCCAAATCTATACTAATTGTATTGTTGCCAATAACTCTATTTTCTTATTACTTTAGATACCTTCAACTGACACTGACGAAAGCAGTGCGATCGCATGATAAGGCTAACTCATTCAACTACGCCCTTCTTGGTAACCAGGGCAATGCCTACCACGTGCTGCAGTTCGTGAAGAACAACATCGATGCCATGAGAGTAGCGTATGTATCCAAATTTTAATAAATGATGACATAGTTATTAGAGAAGGCTGATCTTCTAGCATTATAAAACTAAATTTTCAAAGACAGACACTCGAGTCTATGATTTCGTGATTCTCAAATCGAAGTTGAGAACGTTCTCAGTTTTGATAATTTCAGCAATTTCTTGGATATTCAAAATTGTGGTTATTTTGTTATATTTCTCTTTTAGTTTTTTATTATTTTTTTGTAGCCATTTTGGTTAACGTGAGCGTATTTTTTCGATTAACGATTCACTTTTATTCTAATGATTCTCTTCTAAATACACTTCCTACTTACGAGCAATAAAAGGTAAATGAGATAAAGGAATAAATAAATTTTATCGCTTTATTTTACATACCTTATTAAATAACAAAATGTTAAAAAAATATAACTATTTTCAGGTACATAGAAGACGCACCTCCTACGCCGGTACACACGTGTATGGCCAATCTCGCGTCATACTTAGATGATGCTGGGTTAGATGAGGTTAGTTAATATCTAATGAGTAATTTCTTTCAAAAAACACTTTTAAAGCAATTGCTTATTCATAACATAGGTACTGTCATTTAATAAAAAATATAAACGTCACAAATTAAAAAAAAAATCTATAAAGCGCAAAGTTTATTAAGGTGACCTACTGATCATTTGGTACTCCAAAAGTACGTAGGTGATGGTCATGTTTCGGTATATCGAATAAACATATGAAGAGAATAACAGTGTGCCAATATTAACGCAATAAGTTTTGATTAAAAAAGTACATTAAATTACGACTCCATACAATGAACTAAGATAAAGCCCAATACATTCCCTACGTGTTCCCATTGTCCAAACTTGTATTATATTCAAAATTAGCGTAATAAAGAAAGCTTTTTGATTGCAGTACGAGACATGGCTTCGCAGTACGCAAACCGGTTCCTTACAGTACGAGAGAACTCTCTCTGCGATATCATCGGCTAGAAACAACATTATATGGGGAACCGCTAACGTTGACGCCATATTAGAGGCGGCAAGAGGTGGTGCAGTGCACTTCGTTGTATCAACTGCCTTGTTGGTAACTACAGTGATAATTACTATGTTAGTTTAAAATCCTACATGATGTAGTTGTTATAAAATGCTTAATTATAATAAATTGACTGAATTGATTGATATATTAATTGTTTTATTTGTAATTAACTGCTCGAATTCAGGAGAGGATTTCAGTATAGCCTATGTTTATCCATAGTGTAACTAACGTTATTAAATAATTAAAAAATAAATTATTTAATAATAATTAAACAATTAAATACAATCATATAAATTGCCTTAAGAAAGATCTTTGCAAAATATACATCATAAAACATAATTTTATCAATTCAAAAATGCGACATTATTTGGTCCAAAAGGAGGTTCAGGAAGAGTTAAAAATTAATTAAACATTATAAAAACATTAAATATACACAAATAAATAACATACAAAGACATTAACGAATATTTAGAAACAATATAAAATTATACCAAGTAAAAATAATGTGATATAAGGTAGACGTAGGGACTATTACGTAAACACTCTAGATTTTGGCTTACCTTAGAGCAGGGGTCGGCAACCTATGACCCGTGGGTCACCGAGTGACCCATTTGGTAATTTCAATTGACCCACTTTAATTCCGAAAATAAAGTATAAGATATACAAATTTTTTTTCTTTTTCCCAAAAAATGTTTGTCGCAAATTTAAGAACGTACCAAATTTGAATCCAGTATAACATATAAAAATATCAGTTAAAGTCCCATCCCCACCTGACTGGATATGGAATCGGCCGATAGTATGCGGAATGCAGCGACATTGTCCGAACAAATTGTATCATTCCATGACTGTTTTAATACGAAAATATCTCTGACCCAAACGTCTCTTTAATACTTGCATTATGGTTGATTTTGACCCGCGGCCAAAAAAGGTTGCCGACCCCTGCCTTAGAGTAATGTCTACTATCCTCACATATATGAGTCGGGAAGTCGAGACGACAACCGACAACTGAATGAAGTCGGGACGTCAATAAAACGATATCGACTGATGTCGAAGCAGTCCAAAGTTTATAAATGAGGTTGAAGGCATTTTATATAAAATGAATAATTATTTATTGGACTGTTATT
>DWLR01005724.1:0-10677 GCA_018246295.1 Papilio alexanor hazarajatica
CTGCGATCGCCAACCCGCCTGCCAAGCGTGGCGATTATGGCACATTTCCCCCTAATGATGTTATCAATGGGGGAGGCGTATTTCCAGCAGTGGACGATCATAGGCTGAGGTGGGGATTCATAGGTAACAGTAGGAATGAGAAACAAAACCTCCATACTCGGATTTCAATCTGTCATTAGATTGTCTTTTTTGTAACTTCATGTAACGTACTAAACTATTATGACTTTTATGTGTTACAATTTATGTGATTATATAACCGACAGTTAAGTAATATGGTGATTATATGTAAAGAGTTCAAGACATACTTATTGAGAACATTACGTGCAAATACCACTTGACAAGCTGTCGGCGGCCATCTTACGCTTGATCATCGCCATTTTGTTGTAATTATAGCTGGGCATAAGGTACTGCCAGCCAGTCTAATTAGAAAAACAACAAAAACTGCTGTCTGGACAACCATATCTGCTTTAGTTTATTGCCACGCTTATAATTTTAGTGTGCGTAAAGACAATGTTTAGTTTACCTACCATCTGGGCAACTAAAGTCGATGATGTATTTAGAGAAATATAATTAACATCTGGCACTCATCTTCTAGCTAATAATTTAATATATTACGCATATTTTTTTAATAACTTTTTAATAATTTAAACATATTACAGCAATGTAGTAGTGACGTAAATTCTGAGTATTATCTTTTTTTATTATTATTTATATATTTTTGACAAACTAAAATTAACAGATAAAATGAACTTCTATTTTGGGCATACAAATAAAACAGTTTCTGAATTACGAATAGTCCTTGCGCTAGGCTTCGCCTGTATCGCGAGATACTGCTTAAAAATTACTTCATAAGGATCTACAAATTTTCAAACGAAAGATAAAAATAAAAATCAACATTAACATCTCTATGAAACTAACAGTTTTAAACATGTTAATAAATTAAGTCGATTTTCCTAAAATCTTCTCAGTCTCAACGTAGTCTAAAGATAGAAAGAAATTAAAAATAAGGTGCTTTGCTTCGTTCACCGTTGAGGTTATAGAATTCAACAGGTCTTATCTTACTCATCATTTTATTTAGCTAAAGCTTATCTACGAAAAATATTTCAAAAAGACAATGAAAACAATCCTTCAAGAAACTGAAAGTTGAAATAACGGATCGTTTGCATAACATATTATATATGGCGTGAGAGATTTCGTTTGTATGTTAATGCAGGAATCGACGTAAAAACAAGTTTGTTGTTCGCAGACAATGACCCGCGGAACAATGCTTGGGCTGCGTTTATTAGGCACAATGAAAGGAACTGCGATTTATTAATCAAGGATACGTCCATATTATTTTGACGTGCAATTCCGTAATGATCGAATTATAATAAAGCAAGCAACAGCAAAAAGATACCATATTTACATATTAAAAGATTACCATCGTCTCCCTGCCCTTTTCCCACTTGCGTAGGGTCGGCACATACTGTGGTATATATATGGTAATCTTCCGTGTATTACCATCGTCCACACTACTCTTCCATGTAACCTGGATTCTAAAGTAGTCCATACTGCAACTGGTTTTGGCTATATTTTTACGGCCGGCCGCCTGCCTGTCGCCCACCCTCCTTGGGAATATATACTTATATACGGTATTTAATGTGACATTATAAAATAGCACAATGTACACCAAATTGGAATTGAATTAATTGGATTGATTCTGCCAGAAGTTAAGGATTCTGCTGCAGCTTGTAGTGCTAAAGAAGATGTTATTTTAGACTCGGGTTCAATGCGTATTCGTAGTTGCAGATCTAGTGCTGATCAAATGCACCACCAATTTTGTTTTCCGCACATAACTTATGTTTTATATCATTATCAAATAACAAAGATTTATAAAATTTAAAGAAATTAATTTAAAAATATTTAAGACATATTGATGTCAAATGTTAAACATCATTTTTGTTTTTTAAAGATTACCTTATTACAAATTATTACGTATAATAAAAATCTTGAGACTGACTCGAATCCAGTGTTCAGAGAAGTTAACCAGTAGAAACGTAATAAATTATAATTCAACTATCTAGAAACACGGATATTTCAATATAATAAATCTAAGATGTGCTAAAACAGAATGACGGAATAAAATTCGTAGATCGACGAACGAATTTTCCCACCAGCTTGCGAAACGAACGGCTTTCTGGAGCAAGGTCGAGCCAAGATGGCAGTCAAGTCGAGCGAGTACAAAATGGTGTTTGATCAAATGTCAGATGTATTTGCGGTACAAGAGTTCAGTGCGATTTGCGCGCTTTTTAACCTCATTGCTGTTATTATCTTTAATGGACTATATGAAGCACTTGGATTAAAAGTAAGAGTTAAAAGTTTTTTGTTATGACTTTAACGTGTGTTGTAACTTTACAAGGCTGCTTAGCGACCGGATGTAGCAGTACGAATTAAGTTTACGTGTGAAAAAATACCACGCTTTATTAGCAATTCGCAGCCGTCGGAAACGGACGAAATAGTTGTCTATGACTTACGAAATGTATGCTTGTTTAGCGGTAATTGATTGGAAAATTTAGGGAGTAAAACGAATTATGTCAAAATTCATCTTTCAATGCTCGTTAGTTTAAATTTTGTATGGAGATTGAAAAAGAATTTTCTGCAGATCAGTTTCGAAATGTGATTGCACGCGGCTTTATCGTTGTATCAGAACAAAACACACAGTACGGACAATCTGAAGACAATTCTGTTTGTTTAGAATCAAAGTCCATACAACAATAACGAGGCCTTGACACATGTTGCCCAGACTTAAATTTGGGTCAAGGCCATATTCTTTAGATTTGGACTTGGATACTTTAAGCACCGGTAAATAAAATAATTTTACATTAATTGTAATCTATAAAAATTCTAGAATGGAACCAGATAATAGTAAACTTGTTATATAAGTAACTATTTCCTTATGTAATGACAATTATAAATACGATGTAATCGAAACGTATTTGTCGAACGCAAGGAGCGCTGAAGAGAGAGAAAGTCGAGTTATGTAAAACCACTTATTTTATTTCCAGGGTTGAAAATAAATCATTGAGCATTGACATTTTTTTTCTCCATACGCCAAATGCTACTTTGTTTTCCTATTACACTAGAAGCTCCAGTATTGAGTTCTGAAATAAACAAGCAAATGACGGACTGTCACGAATTTACCGGTATTAAAACTATACCTACTATATTATTATAAAGCGAAAAGATTTGATTGTTTTTCCAAATAAAATTAATCAGCGATGAATTTAATCTACAATATTTTTTTTATTTATCTATTATATCTTTTTTTATTTATGTATATGTATCTGATTGACACAGGGGCGGGTTGCTAGTCTGTTTGTTTGTCAGCTGTAGCTGTTGCACGAATAGGCCGCGAATAGGGTCTGCCGCGAAGTACCACTGACAAAATATCGCCGTGAAATAGTATTATTTATGTTTCTGCTTATCATATAAGTGAGGTGCTCATTTAATCTCATTTACTAACCGGCCTTTACTCGTCTTCCTTTTTCCCTATTTTTCTCATTTTCTTTCACAATGGTAGGCAAAAGCTAACACAACTGATTATTGCAGCCGTAGACAGGTAGCCGTAGACAGGTAGTGGACACATAAATTAAGTACATATTTAAGTATAGACCCTAAAATTCCTTTAACACGTTCTATGCCGAGAAAAAAAACACAGTTTCCTGTCCAGGCCGTGTCGGTCAGTGATGGCTAACATATAGACTTTCAGTTCAAGCCGCGTCAGTCAGTGATGACCGCATTTTACGAGGGTTTTCGTTTCGTTCTTACATACCGTTGGGCAGTGCTGTCAAACTAAATCTCATATTAATTGACCCGCGTGGCCCTCTAGCTTTTCCATATCAAGTTGGTTTTTGAAAAATTTTAAACAGATTTATAATTATTAATAGGCCTAAAGGGAAACTTCACTGACGGTCAGCACTGACCGCGTTAGCAGAGAACGTGTTAAATTTTAGTGAGAAGAAAGTCAGATTCTTGGTTGAAGAAACATTAAACCAGGAGATTTGACTCAAGAGTCCGATTTACAATACAATAAGCTCGTACAGAGGTAAACAAATTTGAAGCTAAAACCTTCAAAACAATTGCCCCACTATCATTAAACTTTCTAGAGCCGTAACCTTCGGGCTCAGTTCCGTTACTAACAACCCGTGGCCGTCACTGACTCATTACCACTAAATCCGAACGCAACCGAATTTTGCAATAGGCGCTATTATTATAAAAGTTAATAATTAAAATTAGACCGTATCACTAACGACTTAAGGTTTAATTTGATTACAATGCTGTGCTATAATCCAGCCAAATTACGATTTATAGACATTGGGTAAATTCCTTAAAATATATTTTTTTCCAAAATCCACCTTTATGGTTTTTGAATTGAGGTATATCCATAATTTCTCTACAAAAAAACATGTGCAATGATTTTAAATCTTAACATCATACACAGACGTGTCAAAATTATTTGCATGAGTAGAAATTAGTGGTCACATAGGGGAAAAGGTAGCATTCCATTGGAGATGCATTTGTATAATCTTATCATTGTTTATTCTTAATATTGATTAAATAAGTTAAAACTTTATTTAGAAATAATTATCCACGATACATAAATATTCAAAAAATTAATCATATATGTGGCTAAGTATGAAGGGAGGTAGCCAGTTAAGTAGAGCTAAATTAGTTAGGTCACGAGATTAACTTCCCTTCATCTTGTTGTTATTCTAATTTTTTTTTATTTCGATCAAGCAGCTTTAAGCGATTTCTTCAGTACATTAGCAGAGTATTTTGAAAACCATTATGGTAAACACACATGTACAGCATATTTAATAAATTACATTAAAAGATAAAATCTATGTAACTATGATTCAACGGTAAGCTGGCAAAGAACACATAAAAAAATATATTTAATACCCCTTCAATACAAATGCAACAGCGTTGTACAATACAGCTTTCTTCGCGCACTAACCTAAATAAAACTTGTCCAAAATCAGTTCGTAGTTCTTATATAACTGGATCATTATATCGAGGTCGACAAGTGATACTCATACACAAAGCTACCAGTCCAATCGATTTTAATCTATAATTGCATTCACATAATGACCATTGTCGTATCAATAATAAAGTCATATTTTAAGTTTGTTTAGATCACATACATTCCATGACATTAGACAAAAAGCCGCTATTATATATAAATATATATTTTTTATCGACAAGACAGCTTTTGCAATATATTAAAAAATAAATACTTCAGCAACTGAATATTCATATCATAGTAAAAACCCCGGTCATGAAATTAAAAAAAAAAAACTAACACAGAATTTAAAAATGTAAAAATATTATCGCGATTTTAATGGCCAACTACGATTCGTACGTTTGATCAAATTATATTTTCAAAGCTTTATAAGTGTAGTTGGTATCAGATAGATGTGAGATAAATTTTGTCTACCTTGGTTTACGCTGACACGTTTGCACGTGTCAGTGTCACTACGCCGTGTCAAAATGGCGAAAATGAGACAATGGAAAAAAATCAACTTGAATATTAATGTTTTCTAGCTTTTTATCTTCTTAAAAATTCAGATGCGTATCTAGAAAGGCACGTTTCAAACGATATTGACCGCAATCAAGGTTCTTCGATTCTCGGACCGTTGACATTTATAAATAAATGAAATAAATTTTAAAAAAATACTTCCAATACGGATATGCGTTTAACTGATCAAGGCTGTGGCATAAAACAGTAACGTAATATAAACAGTCGTTAATAGCCAAAATCAATAACAATATGTTATAGAAACAAAGTTAATAACAATGTAAGGTTAATTACAAATAATTAAATTTATAAGCAAATCATTCTTAAAATTAAATTAATTTTAAGAATGATTTGAAATTAAATTAAATTCTTAAAATTAATAGATTAAAACTAAATAAAAACACGCAAAGTTCTTGTTACGTATTTTGTTACATTAATATGTAACTAGGTGGCGTTGTTCTCAATTGTAAAATAAGTAATGATGATGACTGTAGTCAGAACTAAGTTATGAAAAATTTCTTGTCTTCGATCCTTGGTAACTGTGAAAAATTTCAGATCAATTTATTGTCTTAAAATGTGTGAAATTCGAGATCCAAGATTCCATTAGATAGACACAGGCGAATATGATTTTTTAAATATTAAATACGGCATAAATCTGAACAAGAAAAACATATGAAGTTTTCAAAACAAAATTTGGAGTAAATCTAAGATTTTTTTTTAAATTAGAGATTCAATTCATTTTTATGTATCATGGGCTGTATTTAAATGCATAAAAAAACAATCAAACATATCGATTTTACTTTTTATTGTGTACCATATATTAGCGATTAGCCAATTTTTAGCCAACTACTAGTCTACCCATATCAGAAATTTGCGCAAATTAATAATTATTTTTGTCTCTTCCAGATTCACGAGCACATGACCCCCGAAGAACTTCGGAATGTATTCCACGTGGAACATCACAGCCATGTACCGGAGTATCATTTGGTTCAGCTCACACACCATCTGGCAAGGCGGCACGTGCCCAACAACCACAAAACGAACAGCCACACCACCAGCTCAAACAAAGTGCCACACGACAAATCCAAGCCGTGGAAGACAGAAACAAATCCACCTTCGCTACTAAACGACGAGATGTTTTTCAAAGCTAAAGAATACATCAAGGACGTCGATATCATAGGAGATTTGAATAATACAGTGAGCGTGCAGTTTAGTGTATCGAATTCGAGTGAAGTAAGTGACAGTGTTGGTAATATAAGTGACGAGTTAATTGACGATGTACACGAAGTCCCAGATCAGGAAGAAGACGTCCACAAAATTGATTTAGAAGCATTCGGCCGGCAGTTGAAGTTGGTGCTGAGGAAGCAAGAGGGTCTGCTTAAGAAGGACGGTCTAAGGATGTGGCGTGCGTTAACAAATGAGTCGCATCCGCACGGCGTCGACTATGAGGAGTTAATGGCGGTGAGTCAATTGTTTTTTATCTTTTGAAATTAAACGATGATTGTCGTTTATTTAATATCCAGTTTTATTTTGACTATAGATAAATAAATTGTTTGTTTGTTTGTCTAAAAACATGTCACTGCAAATTTTAGCACATTGCTGTTAATGTGTGTGCTATATGTATATATAAGCACGTGTAGATTTACGATAACATACCTATACATTTGTGATTAAATACAATGTGATTGTCTGAAAGTTAAAACTTTCTTTAGTACCTTTATTATCGATGCAATCGATTCTCAGAGATAGTATTATATCCCATTTGTATAAATTTCCATTATTATCGTCCGTACAATTCAGTCATCGTTCTTTTCTAAATCATATCTAATTTTAGGTAGTCCATGCATGTTTTCTTATGACAACGTCCACCGACGTATCCCTCGACATTCAAGCGTAAACTTCCGCTCCCTTCCGTATCGTTTCTATTTTAAACCTAACGGCATAAAACAATAATTCATCAGCAAAAAACCGTTCTAATTAAGACTAACAAATAAAAGTCAATGTTGATACCGAAAAGTTTTAAAGGAGATTTGCGAGTAAATATCTTTTCGTATCAATTTAAAAAGTTAATTTGTTTTGTTTTGAACAACCAGCCAGTATTCAAACTAATAAAGTACATAAACAATATTTTGTTGACGTCGTTTCATCCCGACAGTGTAGGCCGGTTTTAGCTTAAAGGCCAAAAGGTATGTCCAAAAGGTTAAAACTGAGTCGTCGATCGGAGCCAAAGGTCCGATGATTCCTAATTTGAAACAAAAATTATACAATTAAATTTGAATTTTTAATATAAATTATTAAAAATTCAAATTTAAAATTGCAATTTTTCATATTCTTTGTGACCTTTGTTTAACGTTTACGATGAAAATTATAAATATGTCTATCATTTTATGATTTCAAAACTTACATGAACAATCAGCAAATCTTCAATTGATTCTTAACAATTATCGAGTACCGCGAAATTTTGGAATCACTAGATAATATTATACTTAAGTGTGGAAATAAGAAGATCGTACGTTACTGTTACAATTAAGATAGTCGGAGTCAATTGCTCCGTTACAAAAACAACGCGACAACTTTGCTAGTATGACGAGTGAAAGCGAAACAATTTCTCACGATCTTTACTTACTTATCTCACTTATTCTATTTGATATAAAACACTAAAAAATTATAATTTAAGTACATAATCGACTAGCAAACACAGTGTCAGCCTCGATCGGGTGGATTTATAGACAAATGAAAAAATAAAATATATTTTAGGTTACTCGCTAATTGACAAGCTACTAAATAATCTTTAAATACGGTTCAGTAGATTTTTGCCTTTATAGATAGTTTTAATCGTCTAATTATTGACCTATAAACATTTTTTTACAAAGGATAATAACGCAATTGTAAATTAGTACTTGTCTAGACAAAGTTTTAAAGACGCAGAGTTCTTGAATGACGTTATTGAAACGGGTAAAGTCAACTTCAATGGAATAAAACCAGATTTAAAAAAAAAACTTTACTTAGATTTATGAATGATGAAAATATGAGAATTAAGAAGAATAAAAAAAAAATAGACGTCACAAGTTTTTTGTTGAGTCTGTCGACAGATTTTTATCGAATCCAGTCTTGCACGTGATACGTGTTAAAAGACTGTTTAGATCCGCTAGATTAAAAACTGACTTATTGTTATTTCGGCCCATGTGTACGTAGTAGTGATTATTACTTATTATTTTATGAAATAAATGACAAATTATGCATTAACTGGTTGCTCTTCCCATAGGTCAGCTAGTACCAAAATTTCAAAAAATGTTCTATAAAAGATATATTTTAAAGACTTCAAAAAAAGGAGGTCGTTCTAAATTCGGCTGTATTTTTGTTTGTTATTTGTATGAACCAATTTCAAATTTTCGGTTGCGCAAGTGGGTTCCATTTAATTTTGAATATCATTGCATTCCGAAGATATATCGAAAACTGACATAGACTCAAGTCAAATCCTGTTCGGCTTTAATGGATTTGTAATTTGACGTAGCGTGGCTATAAATGACTTATAAATAAAACTAGACGTTGTCCGCACTGTTGTAGAAACATATAAATCCTTTCAAGATGCGTATAATGAAAACATTTTGATAAATACAGCTATATGATTCTATTATATTTATAATTTCACAAGCTCACGTAATGTTGAGGGCGATGACCTCTTTCAATACCTGTTCCAAAACCTTTGTTGAACAGGGCCTGCGACAGGTATGTTAGAATACATAAACTGCAAATTGTATAGTAAACATAAATGAATTAAGCTGATAAAGTAAACAAATCGAAAGCCTTTTCAAATAATAACTTGAACAAACAGTACGCGATTGTTTAATTAGTGAAGATAAAAATTGCAATGTGTTCCTATAGTTTAGTCTAAGTCAAGACCTAAACTTTGTAAGGAAACGTCAGTGGTATGTCGCATTACACTATTTTTATATTGTTATTGGCGTCGTGGATACTCGTTGATGATATAAATTAATATCAGAAGAAGCTTGCGAGTTCATTTCCGCAAATATTTTGGAATTTACTAAGTTTAGCGTAAAAAGTGAGGTATTTTTTGTTTTTGTTTAGAAAGTTCTTGTTTTACAACAGCTTATAAATACATTTCATAAACACTTTCATGGTCAAAATCGTAGACAGTTGGATTGTCTCTAGTAAAGCTAAGAGTCGCAAATCGTCTCCACTTCTGGCATCTCTCCCTCTCTCTTTGTAAATCAACTTCTTACCATCTATACTATCGGGCACACACAATCGTCGCTCGATTCATAAGACAAGGGGTTAAAGGCTGGCAACGCATCTGCAGTTCCTCTGGTGTTGCGGATGTCCATGGGCGTCGGTTCACTTAGTGTTAGGCGACCCGCTGCTCGTTTGCCTCCCTTATTCTATAAAAAAAACTCCTTAATATATCCGAGGCAAACTTGTTCAAATTTCTGTAATTCTTTACGCCTATCCTGTTTGGTATATGGCGATATCTTTCATTAAAGAAAATAGTCAAATACGATTTTCAACTTTTAATATATCTAAAAAAAATGACCAATGATGACTATGTAATGTTTTTTTTTAATCTATACGATTACACAATTCACAAGTTAGTTCAGAATCGGAATTTATGTTCAAGGAAATTGTGTCGTGGATTTTCCATAATTTATTTGTCTATAATGAGCTCATTATAAGCTAGTGTATACTATCTATTATTACTTCTAATGTCATTTAAATACTAGCAAGTTTACATGGTTCATATAGTACCTGTTTTGCTATAAAAGAAACTTCGATTTAAATTATTTTGTTTACCGAATGAAGCAAACCCATTCCCCTAATTGTGGGGTGTGTGAAGAGCCAGAAGATATTCAACACTTGCTGTTGGAATATGAGAGGAACAGCGTGAGTTGCTGCTCAGTGATCTGAAACTCAATACAACGGACGGAGGCCTGATACATTCCATTTTGTCATATCCGAATGGGATAAAACCCCCCAAAAAATCTACAATAATAAAAAAATATATATTTTTATCTGACTGACCGGTTGGCAGTGGCAAAGACACTTGCCTGTCGCGCCGCAGGTCGTGGGTTCGATTCCCACCCAAGACAAACATTTGTGTGCAT
>DWLR01005725.1:0-10677 GCA_018246295.1 Papilio alexanor hazarajatica
TCTACCCACTTGAAATCAACAAAAAAGTTAACTTTTAAAACATCATTATGAACTAATAAACATGTGTGCTAGAAGTGTGCTTCATTTTGTCAATGATTAGTATATGAGTTATTTATAAACACGATTAGAGACAAAGTTTCGTTGGGCCCTATTTTGTTTTGAGTAGTTTATATAGGAGAGAATAATTTTTTAGCGTTTTTTATTTTACCAAAAACAAACTTCAAATTCCTATAATTCCCTTTTTTAGGGATAAGAAATAGAAAAAATCTTCATTGTCGGTTGCTTCAATATCGGTTATCATAGTTGTTAACAATAAGAAATTTCTATTATCGAAATTAATAAACGCGAAATTTAATTCCAAAAAAAAATCTAGGAAAATAAACGAACGCGTGCTCAGCCGAGGGCAACACTTAGGTTTATTTATAATCAATTACAGTCACGCTACGTCTCATTACGAATCCATTAAACCTAAACAGGGTCTTAAGTCTACCAATATTTCAATTTTCGGTTTGTCTTCAGAATCCGAGGTCCAAAGACACTCAAAATTAAATGGGACCCAATTGCAAATGTTCATATTATATTTTCTTTTCAAAAACCATTAATATCAGTCGGTCAATGACGACACATAAAAAAATACATCCGAATTGAGAACCTCTTCTTTCTTTTGAAGTCGGTTAAAAAGATGTATGTATATGTAAAAGCCATTATGATTTTGGTCCTCGCGTCTATAACGAAACAAAACTTCAGAAGAAGTGTTTACACTGCTCTAAGATGATGTTGCGTCCAATATTAATACAAAAGAACAGAGTGAGCGAACTGTGTCAAGTTCATAATAATCGAGTCGTTCAATGTCAGAGCGGGCGGTCGTGGGAGCGAGGGCGGCTCCCAGGCGGCGCGCTCGCCGGCGTCCGGGAGGGATGTCGTCACTACCTGCAACGCTCACACAAAACATATAGTTAAAAAAATGATCACGTAAATATGTGAACAAGTACTAGGTTCTCTTAATGATAAGTGATCATTTAAAGTTAACACTGTGTAACAGAGAGTAGGTAAGTTAGTCTTCTACCATAAACGAACCTCTATATAATTTAAATTTTAACAACAAGCTGTATATAATTTAATTTTTTTATACAAGAAGGTGGCATCCGAGCAAGCAGTCACCTAAGTGACCACTACCCATGGACATTTGCAACAAGCATTTGCGAAATCAGATGCCTTGCGAGATACAGAGGATAGATAAAAATTGATATTTCCTTCTCCCATTCATCCCCTTCCCCGTCAAATACTCTTTACCTTCCAAACTCTTTCCTTTTTAGAAAAAGGTTAGAAGAGTAAGATGGCTAAAATTATGCCCTCGGTACTTCATTTCTCAGACGAAACGCAAAAAAACTTCTACTTCACACCTGTCTCCTGTGGGGTCGTGGTATTACACCGGTCAAGCGAGACGTTAATGTTCGTGCGATGTTGCAGACTCCGTAAGACTTACTGTCTTGAGTTTTGATGTATGTTTTCAGTTGCTTCGTTTAAAAGTTATAATACATTATTTTGTTGCACTAATCAGAATTTTATTGACAGAACAGTTACCTATCGAAATTTCAACCGCGATAATACAAAAGTCCTTTTGTGGCTCCATTTTTAAAAATAACTTTACTTCACATTAAAGAAAAACATAGATATGTAGGGAACTAAGGTTCTTTTTATCCTCTGCTTCAATAAAAGAAATCAGGATGTATACGACCACTTAATCTAGCTAGCGATAAAAGTACCTCTGTAGTTACGCCAAAAACCCTGGTTGCGTAATATCCAGCTGAGTAAAAAAATTAAGGAATTTAATAAATGTAATTTTTAAGTCGTCTGATTAATTTTAACTTGAAGTTACGAGTTGTTCTTCGAGCTTCAGATTTGATTTTACAAGTTGTAACACTTGTTTCTGACACAGCAATTTCCTAACCATTTGCCTTTCAGTAGTAGATTCGTTGAGTACTCTTGTAGCTTCGAGAGATGGTAGCGCCAAAGCCGTTGGAGCACCTCTTAACAAAACATAATTCATAGATTATCGGTACACATAAAAAACTTTTTTTGAATTTACCTCGATCACGATGGACTTATTTCAGTGGTTGCGTTAATAAAGCAAATATCTGGTAATATTTTGAATTGTCAGACAAAATCTGTATAATTAAAAATCAGTGTTTGTATACTTCTAAATCATTGATCAAATTATGATGAAACTTTGGGAGGGTATCCTGAGGGGTATCCTGATGCCCGCGAGGGATTCTGACCAAAACAAACCCAAAAAGTGTTACAAACACAAAAAGTGTTTTTAACGAAACTTTTTACACTATGTTTAATATAATTTTTACCTTTTTAGTTTATGTGGCATTGCACAGCATTATGGGTTTAACTAGTTATATATAAAAATAACTTTAAACGGTTACACTCAACGTGAATTGAGTAGATCGATAGGTGCCGATTATTTTCGGACCTGAAGCTGATCCTTTATCAAGGCGAGTGGTCCTCTATGTAGGTACCTACACCTATCTTTTGGTATGTTTTAATACTTTTAATTAATATTTGCTTTTCACGTAGATATTTATCCGTTATGTATTTGCAAATTAATGTTCAAAGGATATAGCAGTTGCTCCTTTATAAAGCCTTGATATAATTTCGATGATACTATTGCAAGGGAGCGACGTAGTAAATTTTAAGTGAATCCCGTAGTAGTTGGTAACGGAGCTGGCCGGATGCCAACCGGAAGACAATCCTGGCGCCGAGTCAGGACATTTTGATATTGCTGGCGTTATCGCTGAAATATTGGTCTTTCTATCTGAATTAGATCAATATAGCGGTACAGATTCTAAAGGATTTCGAAGTGGTAGCTAAAAATATTACAATTTTAAATTATCTTTCTCAGTTTTCAAAAATCATCCAATGACTTTTGAACGTTGACATCCATTTTCGTGTATTTTTTATAATAAATAACACTTATTTTACAAATGTTTTCACAAATGTAGTTAACAGTTTGTTAAATTCTATATCTATATATACATAGAATAAAATCGTAACTGATCGGTGTCTGTACATGTAAAATAAATTAGCAAAACTATTACAGGGGGAATTTACCAATGCTATAGAACTCAAAACGACGATTTTAAAATTTTTATGTCTGTTTGTCTGTAAGTTTGTGCGCGCTACTCTCAGGAACAAGCCGTTCCTGAGAGTAGCGCGCTATACGCGCAATACATTGGTGAAAACCGCTTTGGATGCTGTTTTCACCAATGTATTGCAATTAGCTCCAGTCGTGAGAGTTACGTGTTTGTTTTATCTAAATCAGGACATAAATAAAAAAGCTATGTCAATTTAAAGCGTTAAGTCAAACATTTCATCAGAAAAAAAATGCTACAAAATGACTTTTTAGTTGATTGGGATGAAATTTAAGTTTACTATATATGATATTCTATAAAATGATGATGGTTCAAATACAACACAAAGTTAGACATTTGAAATTGCCAATGTAACTTGACCTTCAATCTATATTGTTTCCTGGACTGATTATGGTTCTACTTAGGCTGGTCATTTCGGTTGACGGGATTTCGTGCTTACCACAAAGCGGGTGAAAAAATTTGCTATTAAAATTTTTACAATGTTGGTTCGTAAGATCGCTAGACGGCATAAAATAATAAAAAATATGATTTGGTAATTTTTAAAAATTAATATTCACATCTGTTATCAGGATTTTCAAAATGTGTTCTTTTTTACTCCTCAAACATAATAAAGTATCCTTGGATAATCTTAATCTTTTAAGAAGTATGTCACATATTACGTAAAAAAATCCCCTCTCACTAAAACTATGTGGCGATTTAAGTAAAATTTGATTAGTTATTTAATCAACTGTATAATAATGCAACATATGAACCGTCACTTAGCTCTAAAAGGTCAAATATCGAATCCATATCTTTTGCAGTGATTAAACTGAAACTTAAATTTCACTTAAATTTCTTTACGGGCTCCTTAAATCTTTTAGTTGATGGCAAAAATGGGCGTAATTCAAGATAGATGTCTCTTTTTTTATGCACTTTTTAGATTGTGTTTTTGTTTTGTTTTTCTGGCAGTAAAATGGTTATTTATTTTATTTTTTATTTATTTAGGTTAAGTAATACTTAATTTAAAAAAGAACTGAATATATAAGTTAGTTATTTTTTCTTTCTTCGTAATCCTTACTAATATTATAAATACGAAAGTAGCTCTGTCTGTCTGTTACGCTTTCACGCCTAAATCACTAAACCGATTTTGAGGAAATTTGGTAAAATGATAGATTTGACCTTATGAAAGGAAATATCATCATCGCATCATTTTCTGTTCGAAAACCTACTTAACCGATCATCATTAAACTTTTTACACAGTATCTTTAAGGTATTCGGAAGGATATAGGATAGTTTTTATTACATAAAAAAAATACGGAGGATAAAAAAAAATCATTATATTATAAATGCGAATGTTTGGATGGACGATTGTCACCAGTTAACTCCACACCAGCTGAACACATCTAGACGAAATTTCGCACAGAGATAGGTTATAGTCTGGAACATCAATTAGGATTTTATCTTGGAAAAATGTACGGTTTCCGCGGAACGTTTTTTATCCAGATATACATATATCTGGATAAAAAACGTTCCGCGGAAACCGTACATTATACATATATATGTTTACATATAGATACATCAATATTGAATTCCCCGCGGACGAAGTCGCGGGCAACGGCTAGTATAAAATATATATTTAAAGTTACTTATGTTTATCATTGTGTAACACAAATTATTTGTTTAAATAAAGAAATAAGAAGCTTTCTTTTGTTTTCTGCAAAGGCTGTCAACCAGTGGTTGGCTGGCAGCTGATAAATAATACCTTCTTTCTGGTGAGATCTTAAGGCGACCACTTAACATCAGGTAACACGTTGCTCCTTTGTCCATATCCAAGCGACTGCGCCTTATATTACTATGGTTGCTTGTGCAATTTGCCATTACAATTCTGTTCCATCAATTATTACTTGAAGTGACGCGGTTAAAAAATAAAAATTAAATTTATTTTATTTACAAAAAAACTTATAACTCGTGGCAAACAAGATCATATTCTTAACTTAATTAAATAGCTAAAATTTGTCTAGAATACGCAAGAATGTTACCCTTCTCTTAAGATCACCCTTGAGAATGTGTTGTGAGAGCCATTTCGTACATTTCCTCCTACCCTTTAGCAACTTGCTTATCACGTATTAATTATCTCGTAGAGGCGGAGTAAGCAACAACCGCGTTAGTTTCGGTAAATCCCCGCCAGAGGAGTTGTAATTTAATTTGTTTCTCGGGAGAATAATAAATAGAGTCCATAGACTTGTACTTATTGCGAAGAACCAACCAAAATATATTCACAACTATATAAAGTTCTTTTGGATTTTAAGGACTCTTCGATTAACATCAGATGAACCGGCTGCCTCTTCGTCCAACAAACGAAAACACAATGCGACGAGATACTTAAAATTTGACATAAGACCCCCTAATCGATATAAATCTGTAATCAACTTCATTGCTGTAAGGTTAATATGAGCCTAATCTAATTTTCTACACAATTCCTATTCGAAAACGCAAGTAACCAAGGAAATTACATTAAGGAAAGCAAGAATATTACCTTACCACAATTTCACATCTTAGTGTGTTGCATAAACAATACCTGTGTTTAGTAAATAAAAAAAATATGCCAAGATTATGAAAATTACAATTTCACAGCAGACTTTTCTCGAGGGATACCTTTTTTTTTACAAAACGTAAACACAGTACATCGTAATATTTCCATCGTGTTTGTGGATAAAATTCTCGACGAACAACAAGGCAATATTGTTTTCTAGCGAATGTAAAATAAGTGAAGTATTTTTTTTTTATGTATTGAATTTTTTTATCAATTCTAATAGGAAATAGTTAACGAGGATAACTAAGCATACTCACTCAGTAAATGTGTTGCCATAGTATACACGTAGGTGGTCGCTTGCTCGTTTGTCACTATCTATTATAAAAAAAGTTGATATTGAATAAATTATTTTTTATTTGAATTGATATACTTACTTAATGCACTTGTAATTTTTGTTAAACTAAAATGTAAAAAAAATATTTGTTTCAAAAAAATACTAAGTTTCTTTTATAAAATAAATGCTGACATTAAACTATTAAAAAGTCGCTACGGTAAAGTTTACAACATAAACAATCGAGGCGGAATTAATATAGTAAGTAGGGCGTGGGTTGAAAAAGACAGCCGGGACGGGGGGGGGGGTTTACAACGGCTCATATTGAGTGCTCGGGTACCGATTAGCATTTCAGAGACATGTGACAAAATGCTCTCGCACCGTCGCTTTAATGAATGGCGAACATCGTCATTAAACGCCTTTAGTGACGTGTCTGACTAAACGAAACCCGGCCGGAGAAGTCAGGTGAGGCATTCTCTAAATTTAGCCATTATAGCCCCATTGCCACTAATTGAGACGGCCTGCCAATCACCCGTCGCGATGTTTAGAAGATAAAACGAAGCGAAGCTATACCTTGCCGGTTTTATCGACAGTAAATTCTCTAAGCTTTGTAAGGTTTACGTAAATCGTTTTTTAAATTTGTAGATGTCTTGATGGTTTTTAGATCTTTAAAAATGTTGATACGTCTAAACGTATTAAAAGAGTAATTCGTTTAATTCCGTTTATTCGCAATGTTAATAATAAATGATGTTCCACATGGTATTATGTTAATAAAATGTAACAAAAACTTTACTCATACATCTGATATGCTACCTCCAACAATTTTACTATGCAAAATTCCCTATATAATATCAACTTTGAAAAATTCAGGTAACTTTTTCCTATTTTCTCCAAAAAAAATTATAACTAATTCTCTTTGAATACGATGTTTAATTTATTTTGTTAGTATACTCTATTCGTTTCAAAAGTGAAGCGAAAACAGGCTTCAACTGGTCGTTCTGTGTTTTTTTTTGCGGGTCGGCCGCCTTTTTGCCGCCCTGTTGCTCCCCCTGGCGTGATATCCAAAGACTTTATTTTCTTTATTAAAATCAAAATTACATTTCCAATTATCCTACTTAATTATACATTTACACTACTTATACATAACTTAACCTAGTGCAATAGAGCTTCAATACAATAATTAATAAGTTAAAACTGTGATAAAACAATAAATATTTTAAAACTTAAGTCTATTGCAATAGGGCAAATTATGTAATAAAATTTCTAATAATACGATAAAATTCAGTAATATACCTAATTTACCTACAACTTATTTATCACAGTTATTATAATTGACTAGTATCGTAAGGCTATATTTTATTTCTGTTTATTACTTCTGTTGCTATATATTTACAAAATTTTATAAATTTTCCGTTATTTTTCTTATAACTAATTAAGTTTTCTAAATTTTCTATATTTATTTTTTCATTTAGTTCTATCTCACAATCTATTCTTATACGATCAAATATTGGGCATTCTAAGGTGGCATGCAACATTCTGTTTATATTGATATCAATGTAAACAAAGGACATATAAAAACGTGAAACACAAAGGTTTTGTATTAGGTCACCTAAGTCGTATCTAGGTCAGTCGGTACCAGCGACGCCGGACAACCGCTGTTGAATCAATACGTTAACAGCCTGTTCGATTGTGCCCGACGATATGAATGCGGTCACTCGCTGCACTGTTAGATGAATACAAATCAATTTATTAATGTACATAGTCAATACATAGTTAAGTAATTTAATACTATGATATTTTCGCCAGACTATACCTATGACACTCCGGGTAAGTATCCTTACCCGTCCATCCTTAAGAATAGAGTGGCACCTCACACTTCAAAATCGGACGGAAATACATAAAAACACACAAAAAGCATTGTTCTCTTGTCAGTCGGGAAAATACTCCCTGTAACATAAATACGATAATATCCTTATGATATCCTTAAACTTCAGTCACAATATTAGTAAGAGATCTGCGGCAGCGGTAGCCGGATGCATGAATGGGGCCGGCTCAACCGTGGATCTTCCACGACTTCGCAGAAGATTTTTATTCAATTGATTTTATTTAACAGATCAGAATTTGAATTAAATTTAAAAGAAGATTTTTTATTTTGATATGTGAGTATTTTAGCGCTAATTGCTTATTCCATTAACGGAATTTAAGCAAAGAGAGCAGAACCAATAAAATATCATATCAATTTAATAGAAACGGTTTTACTGAAGCTGCATTTTTTTTATCGAATGCGTCAGTGCTCAATAAATTAATGCTGTTTGTTTTTTCTAAATTTTCATACCCACTTTAACTGGATTTCATTAGTACAACCGTACGGCACGGTCTAAAGATAGTGTAGAAGCTTCCGGATACCCTTTCGCTGGACTCGAATAATAAACTGAGTTGTACTTTTTTGACTTTCGAGAAAGTTCATGCGTAGCCTTGATCACACAACAAGTGAACCATTATCTCGTTTACCACTTTCTACTCTAAAAACGAATAATTTTTACTTTAGTTGTTTGGTCCAAAGAGTAACAAGAAGCTATTGTAACCGTTTTTCACTTTTACTTTCACAATATAACCTCAATATAGGAAAGTATTTTAACACACAATAAAATACACTTCTCGAACGCGTGTTAGTGACTTTATCCAATTTGCAAGTGAACAATACGCGCATTGTTTCGCAGACGCAGCTTATTCAGCGGCTGCTCTCACAAAGGAACGTTACTTTCATTTGAGTTTTGCAGCCTGATCTATATCAAGAAGCTTTGTTACAAAAGCATTTGCTTTTCTTGGATTTAAATAAAACGATCAGTTAAAACTTCACAATATTAACAATATTTTACAACACCTTAATTATTTATGTTTCCATCGAGTTTATGCAATTGCATCGGTTATTATTTGCTAAAAAAATATATCTAGAGTAATAAGTGCTTACAAAATGCTAAAATATTATAATCAAAATCAAAATTTACCAGCTTCAATCAACTATTACATATTTTATTTACATACTACATTTCGGTTTACGAAAATATGTGAGAAACATTATGGAACATTTACGGTCTGCGTAATTAAATGCGGTTGGTATGGATTCAGTATTTACCTTTTATTGCGAGCGTTTTATTACATGATTCAGGTTTTCTTTTTAGTATCACTCAGGGACAAGAGGTTATTTACCTGATTTTACCTGATATGTGAGGTATATATGAAATACAAAATCCTACGCTTTGAATCATCACATCAACATCTTATAAGTAACCAATAATTTCACTGATGAAACATTGCAATAAACGCAAAAAAGTTACATTGAATGGTTTATGGTTTTAGTTCTTTATATGACGGAAGTTTGCCATATCGATATGATGTTTTGTCAGTTTAATAGACATAGTCTATAAGCTTTTAAATATGATTTGTAAATAACTACGATTTATAATGCTTTTTCTCGTTAAAGCATTAACTTTAATTAATGGATTAATTAAGTGCAGGTTAAAGTAGCTAAATGCTATTAATTGTGTTTCAAAAATTGTTTTACTACCATTCCTTTATCCGTACCTTCGTCAAATCAAATTCAGAAAGTTGCATGGCTTTAGAAAGTATTTAATTACATAAGAATATTTATGAGGGGTCAGTATAATTATTATGATTCCTTTTGGGAATAAAGTCAATCATAAAGGACATCAAAGTGAAATTTGGATAGTTACTTTGACAATAATATGAAAATTTGTATTTCAAACATATCTCATTTTAAGCTGTATTTATAGTAATATATGAAAATATTTTATAGCTATTACATCTATATACTCTTATTTTATAGATATATCTAAACCAACAAATTTAAATCTCGTTATAGTGCATGAAATAACAACTATAATTATGTTGAAAAATCGATATAACTTATAAATAGTTCAATTCAACTTGGCGCGCGGCTTACAAAGTAAGAATCATATGTCGCCATCCCAACAACGGAATGTTGTCTTTATCTTAAAATATATCATTACTGATAATCTCATAAAAGATATAACAACGATTTCTAATACTTCTGTGAATATTAGACATTATAATTAATCTAATAAAATCCGTAAAATTAGTTTAATTTAAATAATTATGACTGTCTTTTGGAAATTGTTGCTATTGGAATTTCGTAAGGGATAAATAATTAACACATTGAGCCCTCACGTGTCACTGCCACTTTCTTAAGTTGCGATACCGTCGTGTAAATTGCATATTTATTATTTACAAGGAATTACTCGTCTACTGAATCTTATTCTCGTCCAGGACACTTCTCAGACTATTTATTTACTCACCATTTTTTTCTGCTAAATATACTTAATAAAGTTTATTTTATTAGCATTATGAAAAAAATCATGACGATACGCAAGGCGTCGATCTTAGGATTAAGATGTATTTAAAAAAAACGCTGAATGAAAAATAGAAGTTTATAAAAATTAAAGCACAAAAATGTATAGTACACCATTATTCTTTCATGAAAACAAAATCGACAAATATGGGCCGCTGCAATAATTAAGCAATAATAATTTAGCAATGAACGTTAAATGCTATGTATATATATACATGTATATGAATGTTGAAAAAAAAACAGTTGCTAAGGCCGACTAATGTTTTATAAAAGGCCTTAAAAA
>DWLR01005726.1:0-10677 GCA_018246295.1 Papilio alexanor hazarajatica
TACTGTGTAAGCGTTAACTAATGATTGTTCAGTAGATAAACATCCAATTATCTAATGGTCTTGGTTTGATTCTCTTAAATCTCTGTCTAAACTAGTTAAACAAACAAGTAATAGTTACTTTAAAGATTTTTACAACGCAATGTATGTGATATATGACATACATTAGTTTTGCATACATACGCGCTAAAAATATTACTCTCTTTCCGAGTCAGGCGGGTAAAGGCAAAGCAGTAATGATGGAATATTTCATTTTATTTCGACTCAATCCGATTTGAAGCCATGGAATGCTGGTAAATACGATCAGCTGACCTTGCCTCGTTTTGACGCGAGTTTCAAAGAACTATTCTGTACTGGATTTCCAGTCGATTTTCGCTCTAACTTATTGCCTACGCGGAAGTCTTAATCTTTCCTCACAGTGGCATTCTATCGCCGGTTCCAGAATACCAGAACTACGAAAATCGGTCTGCTTGTGAAATAAGATTAAGGAAGCTATTCCTAGACTTCGGATATTTACGGAAAAGGCGTATTATTATACTAAATAACGCACTCGTTCCGAAAGGGTTTTGAATATCCAATAGCGTTATAACTATTTATATAACTAAACTAGTGCGTACCGACCACATCAGCACTTAACATCAGGTGAGATCGTGGTCAAGCTCTTAAGTAGCTCTCATTAAAAAAAATGTTGATTGCTTTAAATTTTGCCCACCGCTGCTCTAAAATAATTGAAGCATCTGTTCCCACTTTTAAGAAGCTACGTCATTAATCATGTATGGATTGTTTTAATCACTCAATTTTATTAGTGTTATAAAAAAGGTTTACTATTTAATTGTAAATAATTTAGTACTTTCTAATGTTCTAAGCAATTTAGTAAAAATAAAATGTTAAAAGACACTACAAATAAACATTTTAAAAATTTAAATGTTAATTTGTTATCCACATCTATACCTACAGAAAAACGTGACACTGATTCAAATATTTCTTTGTACCAACACAAAAAAATTGTTTCCTTTCGTACGAACTAAACGCATATTATTTAGTTTTAAAAATTCTTATATTTATAAGCATATTGTAAAATACGAACGTTTTGTTGAGCATTATTAGCAAAACATATAAATACTATTATCTGCGGTTGGCATAAAAATGTGATCGTAAATGGAAAATCACTTACTATTAAACTTATTCGTAATACTAAGTACTAATTTACTATTAAGTAAATACTTAATATAAAGTAATAACAGTGTTTGAGGTACATGCATTTTAGTTTAATAATATTTTAGTGTCCTTTCACTGATTTTTTTTAGTCTTAAAAGTAAATGTAATACGAAATATTGTACATCAACTCTAATAGTAGTTTTAGCGGAAACACTTGTCGAAACAAATCTTATATGATTTTTGGTAAATAGAACATAATTAGTCGATGGACCATAAAATAAAGTGATGCTAAAACAACCAAGACAATTATATACCTAATTTTAAATTTAATTTAATTTAAATTCTATATCTCAATTTCTGTACCTTAAAATGATGCACAGAGTATGTAATTAAATATGCATATCGATTGCTATAATTGGAATGTCTGATTGTATCCAAAGATGAAAGCTATCTTCTTTTTATCACACGCGCAATAACCAGTTGGACGTAATTATAAAGCGTTAACGCAAAGACCTTGATATTTTCTATGAAATAATTTGTATTGAGCCGTTTTGCAAATGCAACGCGTTTTTAATGAAACATACGCCGTGTCATGATGCGTGTAAGAATGATTTTTTAACGTTCCCAAATTGCAAAAGTATCACCTACTTAATAACATCGTTCACGTGAAAATGTTAAAGGCCGAACGAACAATTCACCACAACTGATTGACGTTCTCATAACCTCAGTGTGTGTTGCAAGTTACATTTTACTGATTACTGAATATTATAGATTCTACGCAGATTTAGTTATGTCTTCTTAAAAACTTTAACATTTAATACATTTTTGTTAGAGATTAGAGTTATAGAGTTAGAGAACAGCTGTTGCAGGAATAGGGCTCGTCCGAGGAAGTACCACTATCTTGAACAATATCAGCATATAGTTCTGGTATTTTTGTTTATGCTAATTCTTATAAACGAAGACGCTGGAGTCACTTATATCTGCCGTTTATATCAACGAGTACGAACCTCGAGAAATTCTCCACCCTACCCGAGCTTCAGCGCAGAAGGCGACGACTGCTGCGGTCATAGATACAGCCTCTTTCAACTTCTTTCCACCTTCTCTTTTATCTTTGTTATCCTCACTCCCCCTTTCTTACTACAAAGCTAGCAAGATTGTTATTCTTCAAATTGTTATGTTGCTGTTCATTTCTTCCCTGACCCAGAAATAATAGGTAACTTTTATTGTTTATAAATAAATTCCAATTTCAGGTGCGATACATATAAATGTAAATTTACCAAAAGGTAAATTATATTTATTATGTTCTTATAGTGAAGGTAGTGAGTTTGGAATTTTCTATGTTACTAAAGTAATACATTTGGTTAAAAAATCTCCATGTAAAAATCTCACATTAATTACAATTACAGTTGTCATGGACAATTGTTATTGTAATATAAAAAATAATAACAAAACAAAAATAAGACACATATGTACATGTATATACATGCGAAGCCGCAGGCAAGAGGTAGAAAATAATGTGTCTTCTTTATTTTAATTCCTTGATACTTACGATTAAAACCATGTCTATAAACTATGGCTGTGAAAGTACAGCTCCTTTTTAAACAAATGAAGTAAAAATACTACAAACAATCTCCTTGCTAACTAGAAAGTTTAAAAGCTTAAAACCACCTTCAGCTGTATAAAGCGCAAGTGCGGCCTCACATGGAATACTGCTGGCATCTCTGGGCTGGAGCACTACAATACCAGCTTCTTTCATTTAACCGCATAACACGGAGAGCGACTCGAATCATCAACGACCGAGCTCTTACAGATCGGCTTGACCCTTTGGCCTTGCGAAGGAACGTCAGTTCCCTTTGCATATTTTTACCGTATTTGCCATGGGGAGTGTTCCGAAGAATTGTTTGGAACAATTCCTGTCGCGTAGTTTCGTCATTGTACGACTCGACAGAGTGCCAAATACCACCTTGATGATTGACATTCCACAACCGTACGGTTCTCGCGGAACTTCCTGTCTCGCACAGCCACGTTGTGGAATGATCTGTCTTCAGCGGTATTTCCAATCCAATTCGACTTAGGGTCCTTCAATAAGAGAGCGTATCTTTTCCTTAAAGACCGGCAACGCATTCGCAGTTCCTCTAGTGTTGCGAATGTCCATGGGCGGCTGCGATAGCTTGTTATTGGGTGTCCCGTTTGCCTCCTTGTCATATATAAAAAAGCGAGATACGTTCATCCTTGTACATCATATTAATGTTTTATTTGTCTTTATCATAGTCATATCTTTATTGGGCTTACAAGATATACATTTAAGGAGTAAGAGAGTTATGTTAGTAAGAGAGTATTAATTGGCCGATCACAACTGAATAATTATGACAAAAATTCTACAGAACTGGCTAAAGGATAACTTATTACAATCGCAAATATTTTTCTATTTCCTTTAATTTCTTCTCGTGAAATGAGTATATTAGGAGAATTTTGAAAATAGCACTAGTTATTAGCAGTAGGCATACTATGGAGGAGGCAAAAATGGCATATGATAAGGAAAGTTTTAGATACGAATGTCTGAATGGTCCCCAATGACATGATAGACTGCGTGAAAGGCGACATGGTTAATTAAGGAATGACAGTTACATTTTGAGTTAATAGTAGTTAATTAATTGAACAGCGTATATTAATCTCGATTTGTAAATTCGTAATTTATATAATTTTATTTATGTCATTAGCTCATTCATAGCCACGTTCGTCTCGTTACAAATCCATAAAATCTAAACAGCGCTTCTCTTATACCAACATGTCAATTTTCAGTATATCTTCGGGATCAAGGTTCAATAACATTTAAAATTAAATGGAACCCACATGCGAATGTCCCTTTTCAAATAAAAAAGATGAAATTGCTCCATAAATGAAAAAAATTCTTCCTTTTTTAAATTAGATCAATAATAGTTTTGAGCGCGCCGTGATATTGTGTTTTCTCTCTCTCTTACTGTTACTATTTTATTTTGTAATTAACTACAATAAAACAACTTCCGCATGAAAATAAAGATTTCAAGTAATTAATTTCTATTCAAATTTTAGTAATTTAAAACAAAGAACATGCATTTTAACAAGTTAAAAGGGTCGTTAACCACGCCTCGTGCTCAAAATACCAAATCATGGAAAAATTAAGCAATTACATAAGTAAATAATATGGTAGCCTACTTGCTTGTCTCCATAACTTTGCGTCAATTAACTTTTTGTAAGGCTTATCAACATTGACCTTTATGAAGTTACTTAAGACAAATGCATAGGTCACTTCGATTGTTAACCAACACATGTGTACAAGAACCCTCACAAATAAAAACAATAACTATTACAAAGAAAGATATTTACGTTTTTGTGTCTATGCCGTAGCTTCACTGTTATGTTGCAACCGCGTTGCAGAAGAAAATACAAACATATATAAGACAGACGTTTGAATACGTAACCATATCACAAACTGAGTAGTCGTTGAAGAAAACAGTCGTTGTAAATAAACAATACAAAATGAAATTGGTCAGTAGTCAAATTTAAGACATTAAATAAATTAATCTGTGCCGTCAAATGTGAATTAGTGACTGAGCTACAATACACTATACCCCCTTTTATTTCAGTTAATCGTACTCGCCGTCATTGCAGTAGCCGCGGCAGCACCCCAAAACCCTCAAGACGTCCAGATCCTGCGTTATGAGAGCAATAACGCTGGGCTAGACGCTTACAGCTTTGCGTAAGCAATTATTTATTAATGCAAATACATATTTCTTATAAAGACATTGCTTTTGTTACGTCCATTGGAAGTTCTATAATGTATTATCGCATATTATTAAGGGAACTCGGATTAGATGACTATAAGCCCACAAAGCTTATTATTATCATTTGCCAAAAAATCTAGATTGTATTTAATTACTGAATTACAGATGGGAGCTTTCTGATGGAAGCTTACACGAAGAACAAGGTCAGCTGAAGAACCAGGGCACTGAAAATGAGGGTACCGCGGTTCAAGGAAGATACGGCTGGGTGGGTCCCGATGGCGTAACTTATATCGTCACTTACGTTGCTGATGAAAATGGATTCCAGCCTCAGATACAACAAGGTCCCGGTGGAGCGATCCCTTCTGCTGTTGTCGCTTCGCTATTAGGCTAATTTTATAAATATTAAAGACAATTTAATACAATTTGTAAATAGCATACCGTTATACAACCGTATATAATATTTATATAGGTTTGATAATCAACTGTAAATAAAGTATTGTAATTTTTATATTTTTCATTTGTTTTTATTCAAAATTTAGTAATTAGTAACACCTCATGGTACCATTGTAGTTAGAATTATTTTGAGCCACGTTCAGTATGCTACCGAAGCGTAAAAATATCACCCATTATTCATAACATTTTATTACATTTACCTAATTCTCAGTTACAAAAAGAAAAAAAAACATTATGCATTAATAATAAATCTATATCTCTCACATATTAATTATTCTTGAGATCCGCAATAGTATATAGCGTGAAGCGAAAGAATTCTGGCCAAACAGAAAATTATCTCGAATTTTTATTTCGCAAATAACAACACAAAAATCGTACCGATTCTCTATAAAAAGGGAAACTGAAGATGTCTCAAAAATTATTGAATTCTTGAAACATAAGAGCAATTTTTCAAGACATTACGTTTGGAAAACGTTTTAATTTTTGCGTTTATGTACGGTAAATTCTAGTTCATCTCTATTCGATTAAACTGAGTAGAGATTCTAGAGTCTAAGTTATGGTTTAAAATAAAATAAAACTTTTATATTTTTATAATAACATTAATTTTAGTTTATTTATCGTATTTATGTTACAAATTGACGCACAATCTTATGTTAATTAAAATCCTATGTATGATATCAAATACTCGCTATGAATTTCAAAACATTTGTTCCTTACTCATGTTTTAAGCAAAATTTATGCTACAGTCACCTATCAATTGTGCCTAATATAAGGTTTAATGAGAATACTTATTCAATATTTTTGCTTTTCACTCAAAGATTTACATTTAACTTTAGGTTAGAAATTGGACCAATGGAAAAACCACAGTAATTTATTTACACTTTTTGTAAACTTGTCTATAAAATTACCGTAATAAAACTCGTATGGTGCTACCGCCATAATTACTTGTTGCATTTACACAAGTATAAACTGTCTCAATAAGTGGATTACGTCGTAACAGATTAATAAACAAAATAAAATATCAAGTACAATTTAACTTCATCTTTGTAATGATGGATATGATTTTATAAATTTAGTTATGTAATCGATCAATTTAATTCTTATTTAGAAGTTAAATAAGGCAGTTCTTATTTTGTAAGCACTGTTCAAAAACAAGAAATAACATTTTTAAAGTTTTAATTAAATCTTTTAATCATAATAATATGAGCAATTTACAACTTTTAACATAATTGTAAATTGATAGTAAATCTTTTTCAAAATGTTATTATAATTACAGTAATTTTTCTTGCTGAAAACAACAAGGCGAGCTATTAAATTTGCAGTAACTGGATTCCCAATCATTTTCACTTTGGAATGCATCGTAACGTTTCTTAATGTCATTGGAAGCAGCTATTAATGTTTCCTGGGACATTATTTATCTTTACAAAGTAGAAGTTAAACTGTATTTAATAAGGCATAAGATATGCCTAATTCCTTTTAATCCTTATCGATACATTCTTAATATTGCCGTAAACATCACAAGATTTACAACTTATTATCGATGTCACTAACATACACAAGTATTGACGAAGGAACCCGTTCGTCATTTTATCAAACTTACGCTTGACCATTTTTCTTTAAATCTAAGCGGTTCACCTTCGCAACCGCATCATAAGCAAGTATTTGATTATTACAACAAAACTAAGTCATCTGGTTGAGATATAAAGGTCGCGAAACTTAGACAGCTTTCAGTGTCGCTTTATCGTCAACAACTAAAGGTCATCTAATAAACATGAAAGTGGTAGGTAGTGTCCAATATGGTGATTAATAAGTTCATTAAAAATAATTAATTGGAAAATAAATAACTAAACATGTGATTGTTTTTCAATAGATAGTAGCTCTATGTCTGCTGCTGAGCGTTGCTCTAGCGGCCCCACCTCCGGTGTTCAAGTCTTCAGACAGCAAAAACGCTGAAGTTTTGCGATTTGAAAATGACAATACTGGTACCAACTCCTATAGATATGCGTAAGTAATTTATTTGAATTTCAATATGTTATTTTAATGTTAACTTTGATATCCATTAACTCAACTTGTTTTTATGGAGTTTCAACCGTCTTGAAATTGTTATGAAATTAGCTATATTTATCATATAATAATACTTATGTATAGATACAATACGGTGTGAAATATTTACTGCTAATAGTTATAATTCAGCAGACTTCACTATTACAATTTTATTTCACAACTGAAATTCATTGATAACTTTTTGCTTTATTGTTATTGTTGAACTCAGCAATAATCAGTCATTAATTATGTTACTTTGTAAACAATAACAATGCTTTTGAAAGCTCATTTTAATAAAATTGTTTAATAAAACAGTAGGAATATTGCAACATCAACACAACTTGAAAGTATAATAGCGCTTGTGAGTTTGATAAACTATTTATTGAAGATTTCCTTATTTCTTTACACCCTGATATACTTTACAGTCTCTTTTCCTGTATGCTTTGGAAAAAATAAATAATATTAACAATTATTTGTACATGTATCGTTTATTTCTAGTATTTAGCAAATAATTCTTGCAGTTTGAAAGGATCTGAATTTTATTGCCATAAGAGATCAAATGCCAAATTACGAAAGAAATAATAACATAATGCAAAATCTAAGACTTCCACCAAAACACATTAAGCTGCTATATATTTTGTTTTTATAAATACATTAGGTACATCCTACAAACTAATTTATGATACAATTGAAATATTTTAATGTATTTTAACGAAAACAAAATCGACTTCAAATTTGTATAACTCTATTCTAACACTATTTCAGAAATAGCAAATAGAAGAAAAGCTTTATTTAAAATATCGGTTGCCATGGTAACATTGACAGTAACAACTTTCTTAGAGATATTATCTGCTATTGAAATTAATATACGCGGAATCAAATAACAAAAAATAACCAGGAAAATAAGAAACGAACGCGTGCGAAATCGTAGGCAACACTTATTTTATTTATAGTTCATTCATATTCTCATTGTGTCAATATATTATTATTATATCTCATTTATATTCTCTCTCATTACAAGTAAATTAAATCTAAGCAGGGCTTGTCTTAAGTCTACCAATATCTCAAGTTTCGATATATCTTCGTCAACTAAGATTCAATGACATTCAAAATTAAATAGAAAGTACTTGCAAATATGTCCTTTCGAACGAAATCCAACAAAAAAAAATTGGAAATCTTTTATAAATGACGAAGCTTAGTGGTAAAAAAAATATTTTAAAAAAACGTACGACCGAACAGAGAAATCTCCTCTTTATTTTGAAGTCGGCTCAGAAATTATCACCTGATAAACTAACAAAGTTCAGAACCAGAGAAAAACTTACTAACGCCTCTCGATCACTTTTCTTGTTACTTGTAGGTCGACTCATTTTGAAACAACCAAAATGCTAACTTGTGTTTCGTTTCTGTATCATATTGATGAATAATAAGTTCGTAACCTACAAGTTTCGTCAACGCGTGGAGGCGAGATTATAATTTCGCAATCACGTTAGAGCAACATACCACTGGCTCTTTCGCTTGAAGGTACTCTTAGGAATGAGCCAAATGCTTTATTTTCTTATTCGCCTACATTAATTTGATACAAATATATCATAAATTGATATTACTGAAAGGCTACACACGCAATATACAATTTTGACGAACGAGGTTTAACTCAAAATTAACTCGTACTTATTTTTCTGTTCGTCACACATACTAACAAAATTTAAGAAGTTTTGAAAATGTATGATATAATCTCGGCTTATCTCTCTTGTGATCTAGCAACTTGTGTAAAAAGTAAAATGCAATTATGGGAGTATTTCCGATTTGGAAAAAAAATGCAATGAATTTATTTGAATACCAGAGTCGAGATCACATAAAATTTATCATAATAAAAAAAATCCTAGTAGAATAAGTAAGAGTAATAATAAAATATAACTGAACTCAAACTTTTACGAAAATTTTCAATATGAGTAGAATTTAATAAAAGACCTGTTGGCGTTGGTTCGATTTCAACACAGGACAAACATTTGTGTGCATGTCTGTTTATCCATTACTGTGTCGGGGTGTAATTATCTATATATGTAGGTATTTACAAAAGAAAAGTATTAATATATGTATTATAACTGGTTATTTATTAATAGTTATTATTAGTAGTTTATTAGTTATATTATAAGGTTTCCATAGCACAAGCTCTGCTTAGTTTGGGATCAGATGACCATGAGTGATTAATGTCCCAGAATATTATATTATTATAATTCAAGGGCAACCAATTTAAAATATCCGGTTCGAAATTGTCATTGTCAAGGTAGACTTGAAATAAAAAAAAGAAAGGTAATCAACTACGTATTATCTTTCAATCAAAAACTGGTCTCGGGTAGAAGTCGAATAGACATAGTATATATAAGTAGTAAAATTCAAGGAGATTTGCACCAATTAAAACAGACATGACAATAATATAGAAGGACAATACTACCTTGGTATTACCATAAATATTTTAATTTTAATCAATCAAAACTAAGTTGTCAGGACAAAACTTTCAAATGTATTAATCTATACTATTATTTATAAAGACAAACGATTTGGTTGTTTACTTGTTCCGGATTAACTCAAACACTACCAAATCGATTAAATTATAAGTTCGATAATCGTGTAAAATGATACCAATCCACAAAATTAATGGTATAAAGAAAAACCTTCAACAGTTATAAAGCTACACACTCTTCTTTTATTTAATTGTTTTTTAGCACAAGAGGATAAACGAAACGGATCGCCTAAAGTTAAGTGGTCACCGTCGCCCATGAACATTCGCAACACCATAGGAATCGCTGACGCGTTGTCGACCTTTTAGGAAAGACTACACTTTTCTTGCAAGACCCTAAGTCGTAATATATAAAATAAAGTAAAAAAATTATAAACATAAATTATTAAAAATATTTATTTCGAAGCAGGTTCTTTCACGTTTTTCTTATTGTTTAGTCCTAGGATCGTACCCAATCTTTGTCCTAATAAGCTCACCAAAAGCAACTACAAATTCCTTGCCTTATTAACTTCAGTGAGGTTAAAAGAGGATAAAAACTGTCATATGTTTACATTATTTTCGCAGTTACGAACAGACTGATGGAAGCAAACAGGAACAGGAAGGTGAGCTAGTCAACGTTGGGCTCGAAAATGAACACCTGGTTGTCAAGGGCAGATTCACTTTTATTGGAGACGATGGTGTTACTTACATCGTAACGTACATCGCCGATGACAACGGATACCAGCCCGAGATCGAGCAGGGACC
>DWLR01005727.1:0-10677 GCA_018246295.1 Papilio alexanor hazarajatica
TATATATATATATATATATATATATATATATGTGTGTATATGTATATGTATATATTATATAGACTCACTTGTGTCACGTCATAGTTGAACGGAACGGATGTTTCTTAATTTTAAAAATACAAATAATGTAATATAATTAATTATTGTTCCAAGTATATTTGAAATGTGTCGAAGAATTGGCACGTGCTTGTGAACGTTTCGTTCAAGATTGTTCTAAATAATTTCAACAAAATTTATATGAGTTATGCAGCCTGAATTTCATATAAAAACCATAGAAATGTAATTTCATAAACTCAGTTGCAGTTTCATTAAAATGCCGCTTGTCAAACTGTTATAAATAGACGTTGCTAAAGTATGGGTATAGTCTAGTTTATCGATAAGCAATTGCTGAACGCAGAAAGCTGAGGACCACATATTATTCATTATCCAGCTAGGCCAGTGGCTTCACCGAAGACAAGACAGTATTGTCTTGATTGTATAATCACGATAGCAGAATTACATGTGCATACAAGGACTGTCTCCTTGTGAAAAAGGGCACGAAATGATAGATAGGAAAAAATGGCAATGAAGCCTGAGGTGTCATACTCGTTGGACGAAAAGCAAAAGAATAAATCTACTCCACGATGGTATTTTGCGAAAACCTGCTGCTTCCTCGAAAGGATCCCAACATTTATGTAGCATTCTGCTGTCTCTGCCACATTGTTTATAAAGCCCAGTTTCTGAAAGGTCAATTTTAATTACGATTAACCTCTCTGTTGCTCTCTCGCTCTCTCTTTAATCATTAATATAATTTGGGTTGGTAAAACGCCTGTTTGCCATTAATTTAAATTTGATTTAACATTGCTGTTAAATTGATAGGAATGTTACTTGAAAAACATTTTGACAAGTCTTTTACAAACGGGCGTAACAATCTAAAAACTTAACAGTGACGTGAACACTGCTTGCTATACTGTAATAATCACCTCTGTTATACACACCTGCTATATGAATATATTTCTACCATAACTTTTGACATCAAAATTGTGTTTTCCCCGGAGGGATGTATTCGTTACATTGTAAGCGCTGTATTCGTTACACTGAAGTCATTACACACCTCTTCGATTAGGAAATTATGTCTTGATTCCTTGCCTTGATAAATCATCTTTGATTTGCTTTGATGCAGATTTTATAAATTATCACAATGGAAGTCTAGAGAGTCGATGTCCATTTATTTATATATTGCTACTTTATTTCCCCGCATAGTTTTAACATTACGATGATCTGTGACTTACGCCTGTAGCACACAGTCGCGAAAGTGAACCGGAGCCGCGGCAGAAAGCGAAGCTCGACACTAGGGAATCGGCGAAATGTTGTCTAGTACGATCGTGGTCGGTGCTTTCAGTGCCACAGCAAACCAAACCTTGGTTTCGCGACAAGTTCGGCTATTATCATGTAGATAGAATTTCGGTTGCGTCAAAAACTTCAATGTCCATAATAAAATGGATTATATTAAAGAAAAATTGATAGAAGCAGTTTTTTATGAAACTGACATGGATTTTATTCGTTTCGACGATCCGTTCAGACAGGCCCACTACGCGAAACCGGATCCGAGCATACCTTGTTCGCTTCGCTTTCCTACATCTGTGTGCTACAGTCGTTAAAGTTTTTCAACGTCTTCGATCCAACGAAGTCTCAGGTATATTATGTGCGAGCTAACTTTAAACGTTGGCATTTGTTAAGTAAGGTTTTTTTCATTTAAATTTGGTTACGTTTATAACGAAATATATGTGATATAAAGATTCTGTTTGTGAAAGTGTAAAATGTCAAAATTGCCAATATTTTGTAATGGTTCATTGTGTGGTTTTCATTAAATAATACCTCTGTGTTTTAAACAATGCTACGAAATCGATTTATATCTACGCGTACGAAATCATTACCGCTTAATCCGCATTATTGAGATTTTTCTGGTCTAATTAAAAAAATAGCTTTCGTTTATCTTTCATAAACATTTGTGCATACTGGTTTTTTAAATTTTTGTAAATCATATCTTTTTATAAAATAAAAATTAATAGAATGCAACTAGCAAACTCAAATAGACATATTCATTTTTTTTAAATATAAAATGTTGGTTTTATGTAAGTACTTCCTCCATGCTATCTTCTTAGTGATTGTAAGATTATCCGAATCATGTTATAAACAATAACATTGTCCAAACGGCTACGGACATCGTTTGACTTATCAGAAAATTAAGACTAATTAATTGGTGTTCCGGTATCGATTGTATTAGGAAGGAACAAAATATTTCCGATGTCTTATTATTCATAGAAAATAATTAATGACACGGCATGATATATAGTCTAAGCAGATCTATTGGACTATTTAACTGATGGAATACTGCTCGCATCTCTGGGTTTGAGCTCCACAATACCAGCTTTTTCCATTTGACCGCATACAGCGAAGAGCAACTCGAATGGTCAACGACCGAGCTCTTACTGATCGGCTTGATCCTGTGGCATTTCGGGTAGACGTCGCGTCTATTCGCATTTTCTATCGTCTATACTATGGGAAGTGTTCCGAAGAACTGTTTGGAACAATCCCTGCCGCTGGTTTTTGTTACCGCACAACACGACAGAGCTGCAGCCACCATCCGCAGCTCCTTGATGGTTGGCATTCCACAAACGTGCGGTATTTGCGGAACTTTCTACCTCGCACAGCCGCATTGTGGAATGATCTGTCTCCAGTGGTATTTCCAAACCTATACGACTTAGGGGCCTTCAAGAGGAGAGTGTACTTCTTCCTTAAATACCGGCAACGCATCTCTGGAGTTGCAGATATCCATGGGCGTCGGTCCACTTAATGTTAAGCGACCCAAATCAAATGGAAGAAGTTGGTATTGTGGAGCTCCAGCCGAGAGATACCAGCAGTATTCCATGTGAGACCGAACTTGCGTTTTATAAAGTTGGAGGCGGTAGTTCGGCTGGAAATACTGTTTCGATCTACTGAGCACACCAAGCTTTTTGGAGCCCAGCTTGGCCTTGTCTTCCAAGTGACCGCGAAACTGAACGTCACTCGATATGTCTACACCGAGGATATCGATACTGGCTGAGGCAACTAGAGCAGTGCTTTGGTACGCAGTAAACAAAGCGCAATCATTAATTTTAAATGCGACTTAACACTAATGTAACCGAAGTAACAAAATACATGACATACTATCACATATAGAGGACATGACAAACTATACACAGGACAAATCAACGTTAAACAAGTGGAATTGAATTTACCACTTTTTACTATAGAAATGGTAACGCACAAGAAATACAAATCATTATTACCAGACTCAACAGTAAAAATCACTTGATAAAGATGGAATAAGACTTCATGATTAAGTATTAATTAAAGAGAAGTTAAGTCCATCATTAACGAAATTTTCCTATTTTCACACTAGTTAGCAAATTTGCAAGTTAGAATAAAGTATCTGGATGTATCCAGATACTTTATTCTAACTTGCAATTATTGTAACTAATTGCGATATTGCCTATTAGAAAATAAAATTCTGGAGAAAGTGTTAGTGGGGAGAAAAGTGATTTTTTTTAAAACAACGGAATAATTACAGATAAACGGCAAAAATTTAGAAAATCACGTAACACATTGACGGCCCTTACTAGTTTCACAGATAACATCAATAATAGTCTTCTGGTCGGTGAGATGTATGTAGCTCTTATTTTTAGATATTTTTAGACATTTTAGACATTTTTTTAACAAAGTCTTTGATACATTGGACCATGAGCAACTTGCTCGTTGCCATCGTCGAATGCAGGATCCACGGGCCAGCTAACATATGGTTTAAAAATTATTTGCATAATAGGACAGTATACAGAGATAAAAGAGAGTGTTGGTGGTGACGAAATAATTCGTTCGAGAGTACCTACCGGCTCTGTGTATGCTCCTGTGGGCTATATCATGCATGCGAACAGTATGGTGATCGTTGTTAAATATTGTAATTACTTACATGTATGCTGACGACGCATGCATGATGTATGTATATAATTCAGGGATTATATAGTAATTAAGAATACAATGAAGGAGGATTTGGATAATATTATTAAATGGGCCCATGATAATGCAACAATTTTGAACCTAGACAAAACGAATACATTTCGCTCCTTCAATCGCCATATTTGTGTAAATATAATAAGTCTCTAAACATTAGGTCACTCGTACGAGTGTTTTCATAATGATAAAAGACATAATGGTTGTAAATCAATTGAGATAGTCGAGCAACATAAATCTTGGGTTAACTATCGATACAAAGTTCAGTTGAAATTTGCATATAGAACGAGTGATAAAGCCACTTTACGCATTCTGTTACCATGTTCTCCCGGACTCAGTGATAAGCCACGGTCTTTCTATTTACGGGCGTACAAACAAACTTTTTATCAAAAATAAAACAATTTTGGTCTTAAATTAAGAGAAGTTCCACATCCATCTAAAATAAAGTTTAAGCTTTTACTTGGAGATGGAAAACAATTCTCAAATTTCAAAATCCATACGACTTTATGTTTCACAATCCTACCCAGTTGTATCAGCTGTACCCTTAACAATTAAGCCAATGCCGGTTTAAGCATGTGGTCGCAGCTACAGAAAATTGTATGTGTGTATGTAGTGTGAAACTGTATTTCAAACCATGTAAGAGTCTCACCCGCCTCGTACGCGAAATCTGCGAACTTATGCACGCAGTCCCGATAAAGCCGTAGCAATTCATCTTGTTCCTTAGACGCCGACAGTTTTGCACCCGTTTTGACGACTCAATGTGAATCAAATGTGAAACTGTAACAAGAAATAGAAATTTGATTTTGACATAAACGATCAGCCATCTTTGCGAAACACTCAGGTAAATCGAACATAACAACAGACATCTGTTCTGAGATGTTTTCATTTTTATATTTTGAAAAATTAAAACACTTGAACAATTGAACAATTTTAATAATAAGATTAATTTGATTTTGAGATGTGTTCTTGATAAGGCTAGCCCTTGCATCAATATAAAATGGAAAACCGAAATGTAAAGTAACATCACTAATTTTAAACATTAAAGATAATTTGGCAATCATTAGGGGTAGGTCTAAGGAAAGACGGATGGATTGTGTGGAAGGTAACATAAGCAAGAAGGGAGGACAAGTGATATGACGGGTGATAGATTGACGTTTAAAACGAAAACATGTTGTCCCGATCCCACATAATGTAGGAAAAGGACTGGGAAATGATGTTAAAAATTAATATTGATAGAATTTTGACCAATCTTTAGTATGTCAAACAAACTTTCGGACTGCATCGATATGTATTGTTGGATCAGTGCGTTCTTTTTTTGCCTCTAAATATGTGAAAAAAAAACAGAAAGATACGAAGCCTTATATGTTGTATATGTTATATGTGTCAGTTATTCTAAATTGAATTAAATCTTATAACAAACTTTTTCGCATATCTATAGTTTGTTGATATAATGTGTCTGCTTCCTGTATTTATTCGCATATCGCATGGCTCATCCTGCCGTAATGATGTAAACTTATAAATAATTTAAAATTGGCCGAATCTAATCATATTTCCGTGCCATGATAACTCGCCCAAGTTATCATACGAATGGTGGTAGGTGGAGCTTCGAGCTCAAATTCTGATTGGTGTTGATGATGTCGGTGCCAAGGAATATGGGAATTCGCGTTGAAATTTGTGTTGTTGGATGTTTTGAAAGGAGAGGATTAAGTTTAAGCTGCTTAGCGGTAAGTACGCCTTCCTAGAAAGTTTATACTTGTTGTTGTAGATATTATACAATAGGCATCGATGGAAGAATGCTCCTTTGTAACAAAGGAGCGTTCCATCGATGCCTATTGTATTTTCCTATATTCTTCACAGAAGAAAGTCTTAAAATTATGAAACAGAATTTCACTGTTATTAATATCGTCGTATTGAGTGATATTTCTACTTAAATACATTTGGACATGTTTAAATGTTATACGTATCCGATTTAACTAGAATACACTTTTACTTTAGTTTGCTTTAGAGTCTAAAAAGAACATTTTTCCTCTCACCGTCCATTTTACAAATCTGAGGCAGATTTTACTAACTACATTTCAATATACCCATATAAAGGGGCTTCGATAAAAGGTACTGGTGGGTATCGTCGTTATTCATTGTGTCGGTTAAAATAGTATAGCGGTGGCCTGTTTGGCCGTCCTGAACGTTTTCCATGGCAGGAATGTGAACGTCGTTGCAAGTGTATGAAATATAAATAAATATAAGTGGATAAATATTCAGGGTAGTTGTAAATGTACAGGATAGTTCATCTACAGATACAGCAGCACAACGAATAAATGCAGTTGCCTCACTGACTTGGAATACAAATATGTCAAATTGAGGGGACTGTCTTTAACTCCGTTCAAGTATCGTGACACCTCTTACATCGATTGTTATATTAGGTGACTAGATTAGTGACTATATAATCGTCTTGTATATTGTATATACAGTGAGAGTGTTGTGCTATAATCATTGAGAGACATTAACAGTATTACTACACATCTACAACAACGTCAACATGTTGGTATATTTATTTCGGAAAGAATTTTTTTAAATAAGCGTCTTTGAGAAAGAAGATTGAACTTCAAACGCCTCTTGCCAGAGTTAAAGTGTCTAACCATATCATGCCTACTAATATTGTATACCAGGTATTCTGTCTATTACGCTTTCATGTCTAAACCAAGTAACCGATTTTGGCATTTTTTGTATCAGAGGGTGGCAAACGAGCAAGCGGTCACCTAAGTGACCGCTACTCATACACATCTGCAACAAGCATTTGCTAGTTGCAGATGCGTTCCCCACCTTTAATGGTGAGAAGAGGAGGTAGAAAAATTGACATTTCCTTCTCCTATTCATCCCCGTCCCCATCAAATCTTCTTTCCCACCCCACCTTATCCTTATTAGAAAAGGGTGGGAAGGGGAAGAGGACTAAAAATAGACCTCCGGCACCTCACTTCCCAGACGAAACTTCAATTTCACGCCTATCTTCCGTGTGGTAAAATTTGGTACAGAGATAGAAATCCGTTCCTTGGAAAAGAACACAATTTACCCTTAATCGCGAAATAAAGGCTTAAAGGAGTTGAAATAGGGAATGAAAGTATGTATGGAAATTCGTCATTGTAGAAGATAAAATATAATAATACTTGGTATTCAGGCACTTGATAAGAAATTAATAAACATTTTTTTCTAGCGTTTATAAATTTCGGGCTCTGTTGGGATAAAATAAAAAATAAAAGTTCGTACGGAATTCAAAAAAGACACGCTTTCAGGCCTAACACTGGAACCGATTTTGATAAATTCAGTACAAAAATAGACTGGACCTTGGGAAAGGAAATAAGCTACCGCGAAAATGCCTTTAAGGGGTGGTTTCATAAGGAATGAAAGTATGTATGGACATTCGTTGTTGTCGAAGATAAAACCACGAATCTTTGTATTTAGGAACTTGATCACAAAAAATTTATACTGGATCTAGCGATTTTGTAATTTCGACCTACGTGAGATGAAATAGGTGATGAAAGTTCGTTAGTTAGTTAGGAAGTCCAAACAAATCTGTCTGTGTCTGCTTACTATACGTATATTTATCGGTAACATGTATATGATAGTGAATGAATGAATAGTTTAAAAAACGTGTTGAAATATGTTATTTGCAGTAAATAATAGCATTACATTTGAATTATTTGCAAATAAGGCTCCTAAAAATATTTAAAATGGACAGCATTTTAACAACTAAGACTAACAACTAGAATAAGTTAATTCTACGCGGATGAAGTCGCGGCCAAAAGCTATTATTCAATATTTGGATAAAAGATAGAAGTAATATCTTTCCTTTCACGGCGAATTTCTGTTATGATAAAATGAAAATTATAATTTTAAACTCAGTTCTCTGCAATATTACACAGAATTAATCTTGAGTGTCGATTAATCCATTCAAAAAACAAAAATCAAAAATAACTTGCTGAACAATCAAAGTAGTATTATTAGGTTATAGGAAAATAATAAGTCTGTTAGCGAATTTAGCAGCAGTTATTTGCTGACTTTTCTTAATAAAATAACATAGATATACGAGTATTTTACCATGCCAAGAAAGTTTCGAAAGGATCTCTCTGCATGTCTAGACTTTTGTGTAGACGTTTTTAGTGCTTTGAGTTTGGCTATCACAGTGGAAATGTTGCTATTTAACTATATCTAATGTTTTAAGGTAGCGATCTAGAATTAAATAAATTATTCTGCACGTAACTTACGTTAAAGTTGTAGAGTGCGCAACAACAACATCTGTATTCGAATGGCGAAATGGTGAAATACCACAACCTCACAGAAGACAGGCGTGAAGTAGAAGTTTTCTGCGTTTCATGTGATGAGGAGGATGTCGGAGGTCCGATTCTAGTCCTCTCTCCCTGCCCGCCCTTTTCTAAGAAGGAAAGGATGGGAAGGGGAGGTGGTTTCCCAAGGAGAGTTGGCGTCAGGCAGGCGGCTGACTGTAAAAACTATAACCAAAATTCATTACAGTATAGACTACAGTAGTGTCTAGGACATATAGAAGAGTAGTATGGAAGGGAAGGGAGATGATGATAAGTCTGCACGTAATTGTTGTCTTATTGCCATACACCTCCATCTAACAGGACTTAGAAGTGTTATAGTGATAGAAAATATACGATGACATAAGCTACCCATCCTACAAGAGTTTCGTCTCCCGATTTCTTGTCGAAGGCAGAAAAGGGAATAAGGAAAAGAAAGGCAGAAAGGAAGTAGTGGAGAAAGAAAAATACTTCTACTTCAACGCTACGCTGATGCCTCTGTCGCTGTTTTAGTTACAATCTCAGAACGTACTCTTAATTTCAAATCCAACTTTTAATTCTTAAATAATTAGATGTTTTTTTTTATTTAATACTTATATTTAGATTAATTTAATTGTGAAGAGAATTAAAACCTTCATCTAATCGGAATCGGCTTAATCATGTTTAATTATCCTAAAAATGGCATCCAGAGCGAATCCTATAAAAAATAAGAAACCATAAATAATGAAAAAAAGTGAATGTAATAATAACAAGAGTGCGCCGAACTAAATTCTAGTGATCAAATATAATATCCAATTAGTCTATTTAATGAATTTCATTATTGCGTAAAACCAAGCTTGTATATGTGTTTTCAGTTTTGTTTGTCGCAAAAATTATTTAGGCGTTATTTAATTAGTATCACAACTTGGCGTTGCCCTCAGGAATTGCATGATCTTGAAACATATGGGTAGTATGTAAACATATATTTTGTGATTGTCATTAATAATGATATGATGATATAACTTGAATTCTTATCCTTCGAAATTTTCTATTTATTAATAACCTGCCTTAGTTGATTAATATCGATTCCAAATGCGAAAGTAAAATACTATTAAAAGCGACCGTCGATATCCTTTCGCTGAGTAACACGAAATCATTTTACAGTGGTGAAGACAAGTGGTAAAAGTTTACGAGCAATCGGTGGATTTGTGTACAGTCTTGCCAGAGTAAAATATACATTGACTGCGGTGCGGTATACAAGAAATAATGGTGTCGAAATGGGCGTCCTACGCAACTACACATTTTTGATACTAGTATTAGTAGTCTAGTGATATAAACTAGTGATTTTTAATATTCTACGATACTAAAATTTCAAAACTTTTATCGTCAAGTAATATTTAATAAGCAGCCATATATCATGTCTTTAAACTGTGGCTTACGGTCGGCACGACTCGAAGAAAATGTAGCGACCTCACAGGATGCTGGCGTGAAGTAGAAGTATTTATTATTTCTGGGTTTCGTCTCCTGAGAGAGGTGCCTCCCCTTCCCCTTTCTTCTTTTATGCCTTTCTTCCCACCTCTTCTTTACCTAACATAAAATTTAGCAAAACAACTGCAAATAATCGAGGTTTAGGCTAAGCGACTTCTGCATTCTACAACTCAAGCACGGTAACACAGTAAATACCTCTTCTAGACAAGCACAATTAGTTACAAAAACATACAAAAAACTGCAAATAATCCTCACGTTGTGAATATTGGTAGTGATTTCTGAACAGGCTAAGCCGTTTACTTGTATGCTTAGTTCTTCCATAAAAGTATATTAAGTATAATTTTATTTATTTATCAATATAACAACATTACAGAAAAGATCTAGTGCGATGTTATATGCACGTTACAATATTATTTACAATAGGTATACAAGCGGATACATAATAATAAAAAAAAACAAATATCAATAAAACCATTTCATAATTAAACACTCAAATTCACGTAATCTTCCAGACATTTCTATGCAGCCTCCGCGAACTTCGACCCGCTACAACTAAATTATATACACATGAAATAAGTCTAAGCAACAATGATGCATATTATGATATTCTATAAATTATTTTAATCAAAAATTCTCTCTTTCCTTATCAAAGGTAGGTACGTAGTCTATTTTATTCCAGATAACATGCTGGCTGGTTATAAAAAAAGTTTTCAATAATGTTCTGTTTTTTCACAAAATTGCTAATTGAAATTTGGTTTTCAATTTTATAATTTTATATTATTTTTAATTTATTTATCATTAATTTGAATAGTTTTTGACAAAATTTGAACGCAGATGAAATGGGATGCAGCTATAGGGATGTTCCAAA
>DWLR01005728.1:0-10675 GCA_018246295.1 Papilio alexanor hazarajatica
TTTGAATATCGAACTTGATCCAAAAAGGTCTCATATATATGCACTTCTAAGAACTTTTTGATTCACCCTCGTATATAAACAATATATGAAAGAGTTAACATCGTATTAATTTTGACGCGTGAATGGGAGAGATGCTTTTGCATTGTAATAAAAGTGTCACGTTATCATTTAAATGTTTATACTATTGCGAGATTTATTTTATTTATACACTTTATTTCAAGACGTAAATCTTAGATACAATGGGGGAGGGATTTACGAGTTTTGTTACTTAGCGTTAGACAGTGATATTTATTTGTTTACATTGAAATCTACATTTAAAATGAAAATGTAATTATAGTCGAAACATTCAAGTTCATTTACTTAAATGCTTTTAATACTTGTAACAATGCAAGAAACAATATAAATAATATATTTATGATTAAATAAACAGAGATGTACAATGTTAGAAAATGATTATGGAAGCTCAATAATAGAACCGTGCCAATAAAAACGCGTTTACGTCTCGTAAATCTGGCGTCGCGACCGGAAGGATACTGCGCTGTCTCGTAGCTAACCAAAGTTTCTCATCGGATACACCCACCGTCTTTATTGAAGCTACGACGCAGTTCTTAGTTGCTACTTATATTAAAAAAGATAATGACATTTTATTAAAAAGTTATGCATTATTTCAGTTTTGTAAAATTCGAGCACTTTTGTATGTTAGTTGGCTTGGACCTCTGTTATTTTACTGTTGCTTATTTAGGGTCGAACGAAGAATCAGTATTTTTCGTTCGACTCTAAATGAACAACAGTAAAATAACAGAGCCACTGAGCTTCTGATATCCAATGAATTGAGTTATGACAATTTTTAAGATTGTAATGAAGTTTAACTGAAGTAATGTGATTCCCTGGTTCATAATGTAACCATCCCAGTTACGTCTTACAAAATGTATTTGGAAAAGATCTATAGTTTAACAGAACAGTATGTTTTGGAGCCGCGAAGGATTATGCTTTTGTAAGATAATCTTAATTTTTTTAACAAAAACAAAACCGACTTCAAATTTTCGGTTTATCTTCATAACTCAAGGTTTAATGACATTAAAAATTAAATGGAACCTACTTGCGGAAGTCCCCTTTCTAACAAAAAAATAAATAAATTGTAAATATCTAAATAAAAAAAAACCATAAATATCGAACTTCTGTGGTAACAAAAATAAAAAGTGAAGCGAATTGAGAACCTTTTCCTTTTTTGATGTCTGTTAAAAAACATTGTATGTTTACATGGTATGTGGTAACATCATTTTCGAACAAAGTTTCAAGTTGCAAGCGCTCATGAACCCACCTCGCTAGTGTAATATCATTAACAAATGGAGTACAACAGGTAGGCGCGGTGCCACTGAACTCTGTAATTGATTCGTCAGTCGCTGGCTAGCTTCCAAGCTCGCTCACTATCACGCACTCTAAACTGAACCGACAGACTTGATCTTTTAATGTAATGTTTTGTTACAGAGAAAGTAATCAAGGGTCAAATTACTGGTAGATGATACCAAGGGATGGCAAGAGAATGACCTTTATGGTTATAGCTCATTAGACGTCGTTATAGCTCATCGAGGCGTCCATTCATAAAAGGTACCGGGTGGGTCTCTTGACTAACCTAACCTTAAGACTGAATCGAATGGATCGGTTTAGCTGCGAATTTCTCCCAAGGGATGATACCTTCAGCGACTAAAAGACTGCAGTGTATGGTGCAATTAAATCCTACAGAATTCATTTTTTTCTCTGTAGCCTCTTTCCTACAAAGACGTCGACAACGTATCCTTCCTCTCTTCTCTCTATCTCTGTTAATTATCGCGTATGTTGATAGGTAATGGGGCTAATTAAGATTAGATGCCTGCTCATTTGTCTCTTACCATTGGGCACTACAACAATTCGATGAATATCGACTCAAATCCCCGTGTTACTCCATGTCTAACTCAAACTCTCGACACTTGACTATTGCATCCGTATATCTGCAGAGTAGAGTAGTTGAGAGAACAGTAAGGTTGCCATTTGCCGTGTTGTGATTGTGATTATCGTGGGAATCGCATGCGTTGTGGCCACTTCGCTTATTGTATTATTGTTTGCTGCGATTTTCATTGTCTATAAATAGACGAGTGCGCTTGGCATAAAATGCGTGAGCGAAATTACACTCGAGAAAAATCAGCGACTATATAAACAAGTCGATTATAAGCATTTGCGTTGTTACAGCTAGGAAAACAGGCTATGTAAGTATGTTTTTGGCTTAGTGAGGATCCACATTTGCTACATCTATCCCTTTTTCTTTCTTCAACTTAGATTTATACATATATAATATTCTTGTAATAATAATAATAATATTCTAGAACATTATTCACACTCGGCCATCTGATCCCAAACTAAGCAGAGCTTGTGCTATGGAAACCAAATAACTTATATACTACATATATTAATACTTTTATTTTGTAAATATATACGTATATAGATAATTACACCCAGACACAAGACAAACAGACATGTTCATGCACACAAATGTTTGTCTTGCGTGGGATCGAACCCACGACCTGCGGCGTGAGAGGCAAGTATCTTATCTCTCACGCCACTGCGCCAACCGGTCAGTCGTATAAGACATATAGAGCACAACTTCGTCTTTAGTCACTTTGCCTTCTCCAAAGGTCATCAAAAAACCGAAGAATGTATTCTTTGACGACTCCATAAGCGGCGATCACATTAATTAATTTTTAAAGCTAATTTGCCATGTATCCCAATTGACTTTAAAGATTTCAGAATAATTATAATATTCGATTGACGGTTGTATCTTGAACTTCCATTGTAACAGCGCTATCTTATCCTGAGTCTTCCATCCAATCAACAGAGCGCTGCGACGTCTGACAACACTACAAAGGCAGCTGAAACAAAAATGAAACAATACAATATCAAAGCACTACGGACAGACAATCGATGCGCTGCATTGTGTGTTAATATCGTTGTAATTTGGCTTGCCTGCTCCTCTGTGTGTTTAATTCGAGAAATGTTTGTTTTGGTTAGAAGCGGGTGTAATTAATGCAAATACTTGTAGTAAATTATATGCTCGATATTTATCTTGATCTTGATATGTTGGACGTCCAGTTATTTTAAGACACAATATGATAATATTTATATCTGTGTACCCCAAAAATGACTGACCGGTTGGCGCAGTGGCAGGACACTTGCCTGTCGCGCCGCAGGTCGTGGGTTCGATTCCCGCCCAAGACAAACATTTGTGTGCTTGAACATGTCTGTTTGTCTTGTGTCTGGATGTAAAAGACCACCAGAGGACGGGCAGCAGCGTCCGTTTCTTAGTACGGTGGAACATACTGCGATCGCCAACCCGCCTGCCCCGCGTGGCGATTATGGCACATCCCCCCAATGATGTTATCAATGGAGGAGGCCTATGTCCAGCAGTGGACGATCATAGGCTGAGATGATGATGATGATGACCTCAAAGATAATTAAATACGTAATTGCCAATATTCTCTTAAACGTAACCATAATACAACCTTATAAAGTTACTTAATTTATCTATTTAATATATATGTATATACATTGTCTGGGACGTGGGCCGTCCCGCGTTGCATTCTAATACAAATTGTCTGTTAATAGCTTCCGCTACACTCACTAATTCATACAGTATATTGGCTCGTAAAGCCATCCATATAAGTGTACCAAAGAACAAGCATACTATACGGGCGCATAGTCTATCGGCTCTTAAAGCCATCAATTAGTTTAATATCGAACGATGGAAGCTCTCAATTTGTTCGCGGTACAATTAGCGCACCTCCAATTACAACTATGACGAAACTCCTCACTAACCTATCAATAACGGCACAGAGTATAATTACATAGAGATTTTATAATCAATCACTAAACGTTGAAAACCAACTTATATTTGTATATGTGGGTATGTATGTATATAGCCATTCCATTGTGACCTTAGCCAATGTTAAAAACTATTAGCAACATTTTGTGTATTAAATAGATAATTTTGTCTTTCAATGTGTTTTAAGTAAAAGTCGATAAACATTAACCATCTCAGCCGATGTTATGTGATGAACGCATTCCAACAACATTCAAAGCAGAAGAAATAATAAGAAGGTACGAGTACAAATGCGCTGCTAACCTTTATCTAAGAAAGAAGGTAATAGATAAGGAAATGTAAAGAAAGAGGGGGCTTACATGCAAATTACGCGAAACATATATTTTTTTGTATTCTATGTTAACTTTGACTGTTAGTTAGTCTGTGGAGAGGTCTTTGCCCCGCCAGGTGTAGTAAACCTTTGTCGGTGCGATAGGCGAGGCCCTCCGAACATCTATCAAATATTCAGCTCACTCTCGAATAGGATATACATAATTTTAATGTAGTCATTACCTTCACGACTGTAGCATTGTATGGAATAGGTATAATGACAAATTATGCTTTATTTAAAGTTTCGGTTTTTAACGTCAACATTTGTAAAGCTTGTTCTTTGTTTTTTTTTCTAACGGAAGTGCAACAGGAAGCGCGGTTCGATGACTTTACCATTACCACCTTTACTGCCTTTGTTTCGATAATCGTTGACAGTTAAACACTATTTGGTAAACGAGATTCTTACTACAGTTGTAATGTTATCAAGATAACTACTACATAGACTATCACGCAGCAAATATTAAACGGACCGCTCCGCCCCGCCGTAATACAGTTCTACACAAGTAAGGACGCTAGCTGAACAAATTGCAATGTTCCAAATTAGCCTACATTTTAATTATATTATACTTTGTTTATCTTGATTTTGCTTGAAGGCTTTTATTATTATTTAAGTATTATGTCAAGTATATTAATTAGACTAAATTAACGCTAAGTTCTTATAAATAATTTAATATTTTTTTTTACATCGGGACGTCTGGAAAGATCGTTTCGACTTTAAAACGCTGATTTAAATTTTTTGCCACTTTTATATACAAACTTTTTCCATCTCGCATGCGAATTGAGAATTTCGTCCTTCTTCAATCTTTCAGGATTTTATACCACTATTTGACATTGTTCAATGCGAGGCTATAAGGGCATTATATTAAAAGTTAAATTACTAAATATACATATTATTGATTGATAGAGAAGGAGCAACGTTTGTAGCGTAAACCCGGGAAAACTTATATCGATCAGATTAGTAACAACCTAAGCAATGGTGATATAAGGAGTACTCATATTGTAATCGATAAGCATGTATCCGTAGATATATCGATGGAGAAGAATCGAGAATCGAGATTGTTGTGCCAGGATTGCGACAAATAGAAATCTATTCTATTCTTTTTATTCGAAAGACATCTGTTCTCTCCCTACCCCTCTAGGTTACGGGCGTGAGTATATGACGTATATTTTTTAATTTAATAACGGTTTGAAGGCACCGAATTCACTGAGATTTAGAAAATGCTTTAAATATACAATAGTCATTTTGCGGCAGATTTTGTGTATCCAGGTCAGCGCTCATGGCTGGACCTGATTGTGATGCGGCCTCCGCGCCGCGGCCTCAACAGATAATTTATAGCTTTGTCTCAGCGACCTGCGGACTGACTCATCACTATTTATAGCTCTCTATTTCTCATAAATAATGAACAAAATAAACTGATAATGAGCTCATGAATGTAACGTCAATGAAAGGCGAGGTTAGCGTGTGGACTGATTTATTCGTCGGAACATAATTACACATTATTATCAGGTACCTACTACATATATTCGATCCTATTTATCGACCCACAAACATACTATTTATTCTACACTACAATGAATTATACTATACTTTGTTTTATTTCTAATAAAATATATTTTGAACAAATAAAAAAAACTGCTGTCTACATCACTAGGGCTTTTGGTATGAATACCCGCCTTGTGAAATTTAATAACGCTAAGGGGAGTTCTCAATGAAGCCCTCGCACTTCGTCAGGATAATTGAACGTGTGACGTCATCCGTAACGCTTAATTCGTGTTGGTAGCGCAGTCTTCCATTTTATTTTCCGTTTACTTACAGCTAGGACCTAGGACTATGCTAGCTTCCTAATTTAAGGCTTATAGTAGAAGCAAGCCTGGATAAATTGGTACCAATGTTGCAGACATATCATCGTCTTGTATCAGTCCACCGCTGTTCCCAATGTCCTTTGCGCACCGCATCCAGCGACTTCCTGCCATCATCACGAGGTCATCGATCCCCTTCTGGAGGGCACACCACATCTCTAGTTAACTATACTAGCCTAGCAAAATTTAGCAGACTGTCATACTCAGGTGGAAGGATGCTCTAGGCTAGTGTAATCTCTCAGCTGAACAGACAACATGGTATGAATGTCTCAAGATGCATTACGCCTTGTTGCGTAAGATTTTCGTACCATTGTATTGTCAAGAAGTGTATTATTACCATTAAGCAGCCGTCATTCTCGTCTTGTCGAAGAATATTATAAAAAAAAAACCTGTTTTGATGTTTTAATCTTATTTGGACGAATAGTGGATTTAGACGACTTAAATTGTCTTTGATTAACTGTTTTAGTTGATACGGTCTAACAATTGTTGTTTATTTGCAAGACACATTGGAGACATTACAGTGATCAAATAATTACTACTTACATTTTCTTGTAATTACAACAAAGCGTATTGCTTATTTTAGTTGATTAGAGATAACATTCCAATAGGACGTGTTTTGTTTTCTCACGTAGTCCTAAGGATATTGAATCCATAGTTGAACCTTACGTAGACACGTTTCAATATAATTCCAATTACAAGCACTCGATCTTCCACATCCCCACTCGTGGCATGCAAGTGGCCACTCGACGGGATGTTAATGGCGTCGTTATCCAATACCCCAAGTTCAATTACCGTGATCATATGCAGTACGAAGTCCGAATTCGACGATGGAGAAATTTAAGGGCACTCACAACCCTAAAATTTCTATTTCCCCGAAATTGAAGGGATAATTATTTTGACTATTTATTTGCAATACCTCTCTATAAAGATGAAATGCGTTATAGTTTTGTATATTTAATAAAAATAAGTTTGCTTTTTCGGTTTAATCGATTTTGCTTTGTATAGCTGATTTGTACCTTGAATGTAAACGTAACCATGTTAGGGGTGTCAATTATTTATTTTACTGTCTTAGTCTATGTCAACTAAAAACATCGGAAACATGAAAATTAAATAAATGCGGCATAATACATAAAACTAACTTTAGTTACAATACAGAAAGTTAGTAGAATGACGTATTTCGCCACTGGATAATACAGCATTTACAGAAAAAAAAATTGTGACTTAAACTATCATAATAGTTGTTCCGACATTCGCCGGTATTTGTTGAACAGAAACATTTGCAAAAACTTTAATTACGCGCCAAATATACTATGCACTGCAAACCTTTAATAATGTTTTAAATTTTTTAACTAAAACAAAACCGACTTCAAATTAACACAATTTTATTTATGTCATTTGTAGATATGGTTTGTATGGTGCTTTTTTAAGTTGCTTAAAGACGGAGGAGGTTCTCAACTCGCTTGTATTTTTTTTACGTCCTCTTCTTCGATTTGTAACGAGACTTACAAATAAAATCATATACATGAACTTTCCGAACTAAAAAAGTGAAAATATTATTTTGAAGTCCGTTAAAAAGATCGGTCAACCTCAGATCAAATGGATGATAGACTCGACTAATGTTCAAACTACACTAGTTCTGAGTGTTACCAACACAGATGACCTTATGTCTAGACATTATGTTGCAACCGCGCGAGCTTTCGATGTGAAAGTTGAATTCAATTGGCGTTGCAGAGAAGCCTCACTTACACGAGTGTTGTGAGAAAGTGGGTCCACGGTGTCGTTTCGTCGTCTTTGGAAAAAGGCTGTGACTGATTGATAGTTGTGATTTACTGTACGGTCTATAGATGTACTGTATATAAGAATAGCTAGAACTGCTGTATTTCCTATTGAGTTTGTCATTGTAAAAAGTTGAGAGGCGATTTGTCTTTGCAGTACTGTTGTCATAAATGAGTAGGAAAACTAAGATATATAGCGACTGCTTAAAGATCAAAACTTCAGTGACGTTGTCACTCATAGAGCACTGACTAAAAATTACCTCGGCATTTTGCGGCATTATTTTCAAGTATAGCTTTATAAAATTATTTTTTTTCCATGTGGCGTGAGCTGATGTACATATTTGTGGACATATCTCAAGTTTCAAAAGCTCGCCTATCACTTGGTATTTATAAATATTTAAATGTAACAAATATTCATGTAATAAAAGCGAGGCATATCGCAGAATAAGCTCATGTCTAGCAATAGGACAAATTTCCATAACACTCGTATTAAATTGTATTGACAACAAACGCCTAGACCAGGGGTCGGCAACAAGGGGATCGCGGTCCGAATCCGGACCACAGTAGGCCAAAACTGCCGCTGCTTATGTAAATTGACCTAAAAATTTAAATAATGTTTTCTTACCAACTAGCCCAACCAAACTTTTTTCATACATTCGAAAGTCCCTTATGTTTTTTTCTGGACCTCGATAAAATGATTTAACAGTATCTGGATAAATTTTTTCAACAGTATCCGGACCCCGCCTAAAACTACTTGCCTACCCATAGCCTGGACGATTATATATCCGTTCTATTAATCCTCTATTGTATACGCAGTTGGATATACTCCGAGGTTATGTTTAATTAACAAAGATTTAATTAACTTAGTCCGACGCACCTACTGACCTATATCAGTACATTTCAAACCGCACCTACTCAAAGCTAAATTTAATACAACAAATGGAAATTCATTTGTTTATTTCAAAGTACTGATGACATCATTCTTACATGCTGTTATTTTAGATTCTCTTTGGGAATTGTAATAATAATCCCGCTCTTCTCGCGGTTATTAAGAAGTAAGCAGAGAAAATGTATTGATTTCTACGTAGAATGCCCTTGTTCTTATGCTTTTTTGAAATCAAACATTTACCCATTAATGCCTTTAGTTTTTGTCTACTCTTGATATTGCTCTTATACATACATACATTTGTCCCATATGTAAATAGGTATGCCCCAAGATGTTTAGATTTATTGTCGTTAAGTAATGTAAAGAATAAATCATCTAATTTTACTTTGTCTTTCTTTCTTTCTTTTACTTGCTACGTAGTTGTAAAAACACAATGTATAAAAATGTTTGACTTAGCGTGCTTTAAATTTGCGTTGCGATATATGGTCCAGCACGATAGCGGTGGTTAGACAAAAAGCCGCATTTAGTCGCCGTACCTCGGTATGAGGGTAAACATAAGGCGCCAGTTTGCGTGTTACCATACCCGGAATCCTTCCCCGTCCCCGCTTCCCCTCCCGCCTTCCCTGCGCGCCTGATGTGCTGTTAACACGACATCGAGCGATTTTACCTTCACGGGAACTATTTGAAAAACAGTGCAATAATAGGATTTCCAAAAGTTAATTTTTATTTTTATTAAGTAAGCGTTCAGTGACCACATGAAATAATGATGGAAGGGGTAAATGGGCGTGGCGTATGAACCTAAATTGAGCGTTGCACTGCGTTATTGCTTCAGTCGTGTTTTATACTTTGTAGGTTTTTGTCGTCAAATATCGTTGTTAATTTTTAGGATAAAATTGACTACAATGGGCCCCAATATAAAACATTTTGTAATTTCTTAATAATACTTTTATTTGAACCGTCCGTGATTGTCCCAATATCCTTGTGTATTGACTTTTATTAAACGAATTTTGGACGAACACAATTATAGCACATTTTTAATTAGTACATATATTTTTGGTAACCGACTTTTATTTAAGAAATTAACTAAGTCATATAAATGTTATTAAATACAATAAAGGTTCATGAGCTTTATAACTTTAAATGAAAATTTTTTGTTAAAATTTTAACTTTACTTGAAGAAACAATATGTTAAAACATAAAATAGTGGTCACATTAGCGCCATCTCGTGCTAACAACTTGTTTTAAACGTGAAAGGCCCGCGTGTTGGCAGAGAGAGCTCCCTGAATAATACATCAGTCTGGCGTCTGTCCATACGCCACACTCACGGTAGACGACGTAAATAGTTTTCAGACGAACAATAAACTAGCCATGGCAGTTCATTCACTCACTCTAGCTAGGTCATTTATGGATAGGCGAAGGTTATGGATATTTATTTGGAATGGCGAACGAAATGTTTGAATTCAATGCTATTGTCAGATCTATTTTTTTTTAAATTTGACTTCATTTTTTTTGTCAAAGTTTAATGGAACACCCTTAGTAACGGGCTCGTTGTATACATTTATAAAGAAAAAACTATAGGCTTGTCATTTATTTTTTGTCAATTTTCGTACTTGAGCACGCAATAGCTTTCCTGCTTACCGTTAAGCATGAGTCAATAGACAGGAATGCGCGATTGCGTAGCTGCCGCAGGAAGCAGTTTTTTAGCAACGGCCCGCAAGCGGCCACGTAATGAACCATAAAATTGAATGAGGCGTTTACGTTTAATTCAAATTTATTGGTGTTGATGTATTCCTTACTCGTCGGTCATGTCTCAGTTATATGGACCGTTTATTTTGAAAGTGGTGTAAGTCCATTTTTTAAAAAAATGAGATATGACGTATTTCATGCTTAATTTAATGTAAATTTTTCATGTATTACTAGTCCGAGTTTAATTTC